>JAOPJM010179798.1:0-13018 GCA_027124095.1 Muusoctopus leioderma
CCTGTTATGAATGGTTGAGCAGAAAATGTCTAGAAATGGGCTTTTTGCAGTTTATTTATTATGAAATTTACAGGTAAGAAACACAGATACTTGAGGTGTTTTCACACAAAAATAGTTCACTTTCACCATATATATATAATTCAATTATTCATGTCAATTTGATAATGTGGTATTGTGTGGAACCATGTCTTACAGGACATTAAGTGTTAAGAGAGAGGACAGCATGGCCAAAGGTTTGCAGTTTTCATCTGTGTTATCATAAGTTTTGGATCCAGAGGCTCAAGATAAATGGTTTGTTGAGACTGTATCATGCTTCCCTGTTACCAATTCAGTTAGGATGTGATGGTAAGAGAGTGCTTCAATCACTAGTACTTTTTCAACTAACGGGTCATTTTTTAGATAGTCGAACATGTTTTTTAAGGTATACTGATTTTCCAGGGGAACCAAATTAGCAAGTGATTTTGTCAATGTCAGAGAATTAAGGTTAAAATCATCTGAACTTTCGAGTATAGAATGACATGCAAAGTTAAATATTATGCCATGAGGTGATTGCATGTTTAAAACTCTAGAAGGCAATGATCAAATAGTCATTAAAGCAAGTGGGAGTTCTTTGTTCCATTGTTTTATCATCTTGTTTGTTTGCATTAGATGTAACAGACTAGTGTGCCATATCATTTCATTGTAAAGTTCATTTTATCTGCTTGATGAAGGGACAATAAGGAGACATTCTATTCAAAAATTCCAAAAATTTAGTGCTTTCAAATTGAGTGCCATGGTCACTGTGAATGAAGTTTGGAGCACCAAACAAGGTAAATAATGAGGATTGGCATTGCATAATAGCTTGAGAAGTTGTTTTTCTTAAGGTAAATGCAAAAGAGTACCCTCAAAATGTAAGAGTTGTCCATTTTAGTAATTGGTTTTGGTCTTACAATATCAAGTGACAGTCGCTGCCAAAGTGTTGTTGGTTGTATAAGTTGGCCAGTTGTAATTTTGATGAAGTGATGTTTCAATCTTGCAAATATGTAGTACAATCTAATTTTATCTGTGAGGTGTTTTCTTAATAGGTTATTACAATTGAATCTTTTCATATAAGCAATTTGTCCATCTCTTTATCAATTTTCTTTGTTATATCTGTATGTTCATTATTTAACATCAATTCATTATCTTAAACAACTGCAGAAATTCTACTTAATGCATCTGCAGCCAAATTCTTTCTTCCTGGATAGTATTGTATTTCATATGAAAACTCTGACACAGTTTAGAATTTTTAAAAGCTGATTTAGCTTGATTATCATATAGGAAAGCTATTGCTTGCTGATCTGTAACAAGTTTGAATTTTTGTACTATTAGGTAATGTCACATTTTTTTCAACTGATGTAACCATTGCAAAGACTTCTAACTCTACAGTAGGCCATTTCTTTCCAATATCATTCAATCTATGTGAATAGAAGCAAATTGGCTGCTCATTTTGTATTAGAACAGAACCTATTGATGATATAGATGTACCTGTTTCAAGAGTAAGTAGTGAACTAGGTGTCGGAACAGATAACAAAGCCACTGCAACACTGTCTTTCAGTTTCTTAAATACATCAAGACATTCGGCTAATAATGGAAAACAATGATATTGTTTAGCTTCAAACAAAGCTGCTGCAATTTTAGCAAAACATTTTATCATTTTGAATAATATACAAGGAAACTAATGAAATACTCAACATCCTTGGAATTTCCAGGTACAGAAAGCCCAAGTAGTGGCCAAAGTCTGTCAGGATTCAGACATTCTCTAAAAATGTGACCTAGGAACAATAACTCAGTCACATTGAAATTACAATTTTTTAGAGTAGAATGAGAGCCTTTCCTCTTCAGCACTTTTGAGAAAAGCTTGTAAATTTTCATCATGTATCTTTTTATTTTCTCCACATATTACGACATCATCATAGTAATGAGCCAGCCCCTTTTAAATCCTTAACAATTTCCCTCATTACTCAGCTAAAAATGAGTTCTCTATTCGTAACTCCAAAAGGTAATCACATAAATTGGTATAATTTATTATTTGCTTCAAAGGCTATAAGATGTTTCTCCCAGGGAGGCAAGGACACTTGATAATATGTTGAACAAAGGTCAACAGTACTGAAATGGTGATTTCCATAAATTTGGCTTCAAACATCACTAGTGAGTGGGATGGGAATTGCATCTAGCTATGTGTATCTTAATATTAGATACATAGTCAACTGTTAAATGCCTTTTGTCACCACTTTTGTTGACTACAACAACTTAAGAGTGCCATGATGACTTTGAAGGTATAATTATTCCCTCAGCCAGCATTTAATTAATTTCACTTTTAATGAATCCACCGTCTTCAAAAGAACGATTCTGAATAGAACAATGTATGGGTATTGCTTCCAGAGAAATTACTAAGCTTGAGTAAGTGAAGTTTTGAAAGCTTGTCAAATATGCTATTAAATTTTGTATCAACACATGCAGTAGACACAGTTAAGTAACTGAAATTGTGATAATACAGGCATTCCAAACATGGCAAAATCAGATTTCCATGGACAATAAAAACATTAATTACTAGGTAGCAATTGTTTATTTCAATGTTTAGAATCCTCTTTCCAATTATCTTAAGCTTGTTTCTATCAACAGACTGCACCTTTTGAGATAATTTGCAGTATGATTTGATACCAAGCTTTTTCGCAACGTCTTCATGAATCAAAGACAATTCACTACCACTATCAATAAGCCACTGTTGATTGTGCCCATTTATAGTGCTAAAAAGAAATTTCTGCTTATGTGCTTGATGGGCTAGTACTGTTGATACTGTAGGTTTCTGACACACCTTTGCAAAATGTCACATCATTTTACAATTAGTTTTGACCAATCGAAAGACATTTACGTGCCAAAAACCGCTGTTACAACACCTTTTGGATTATTCGAATTCCTTTGAATGCCCTTCGGCCTCCACAACGCTGCGCAACTTTCCAACGCTTCATTGACACTGCTCTACGTGGATTGCCTTTTGTCTTTGCTTATATCGACGACTTGTTGGTTGCTAGCACCTCTGAAGACGAACACGGAAAACATATTAAACTTCTATTCGATTGTCTACGGCAACACAACATCATAATCAATCCTAATAAATGTGAATTTGGAGTTTCTTGTCTCAACTTCTTAGGACACATCATTGATAAAACTGGAATTCGTCCAATGGAAGAGAAAGTAAAAACGATTCTTGATTTCCCAGCTCCTTCATCGTTACGTAAATTGTGAGAATTTCTAGGTCTCGTTAACTTCTACAGAAGATTCATTCCGCACTGCGCTGAAATTGTTCAGCCTCTGACAGATTTACTTTGTTGTAGACAGAAGAAAAACAAGCCTATTTCACTTGATTCTATGGCTTTGAAATCTTTCGCTGACATCAAGAGCATCCTAGCCAAGTCTTCTCTCTTAGTCCATCCAAGAAGTGATGCTCCTCTTTCTCTGCTTGTCGACTTTTCTAACGTCAGTGTCGGAGAAGTTATACAACAATGCGTTGACAGGGATTGGCAACCTCTATCCTTCTTTTATAAAAGGTTGCAACTGGCTGAGACAAAATATAGTACCTTTAGCAGAGAACTTTTAGCTGCATACCTGGCTGTCAAACATTTCAAACATCTTTTGGAAGGTTGTTCTTTTTCTCTTTATACCGACCGCAAACCCAACACACTCCTACCACTCAAAACATCGTTTATCAACAGCAGGATATTCTTTACACCCATGTAAAACAAGTTTTAGCCTGAAATGAATTTGATTTCTCCACAGCAGCAACATAAAGATTATGGTCATTGAGTGTGATGCTGTCCATAACATGAATAGTGGGTTCTTCCACCTGGACTATAGTAGAAACAGCATCTTGTAATGTAAAGGTTTTTTTGGTTTTATGAGACAAGACAAAATTATGGCAAATTGCTTTTCAATCGACTGTTAAGTCCTTGGCAAAAAAGCATCTAGTTTCTTCTGCAAATGACATAGGCAATTTACAATGTTTTGATATTTAATTCAGAAAACTGACAAAGTCATTAATAGGTTGTCCAAGCTGTTGTTTCAACGAATATAGTTTTATTCATTCACTGAGTATATTTTTGCTGCTAGTAAATGTAGATACAATGAAACTTTTTACTCTTGAATAGTATGTAATGCCATCTTCAGCCTCCCCTTTTGTAATTTCAAGCCACTCTATTTCATTGTAGTAACTGGCTGCTATATCTCCCCGACATAATAGAAATAAATCAAATTTATTGTTCTCATTTGGCTTCATAAGTCTAAGATATCTTTCAAACTGGATAATGAATTTTCCAAAGGCATCTGTAGAGATTATCCTTTAATGTAGGAGCATTGATTCTTATTGATGACATAGCTGCTGATTATAGTCATTTCTGAAGTGTGAAAATTGTTGTAATCTGTAATTTTAAGGAGTCAATATTCAACTATAGATGTATTCACACTTTATAAGTTGTTGACTAACAAAGTCGTTTTATCCACCTTTTTAATAAATGACAAGCTGTTCTACTACAGGCCAGTATGCATGAGCACAAGATTCTCATGATATCACACAATTTTACATTAAGTAATTAACATAACAATGTAAGACAATTATAGAATATCCAATACTACATTTCTTCTTTGAATTTTAAATTTATTTCATTCAAAAGACTTCAAGAGAGAGTTTAACTCATTTTCAAAGTCTTGTAATGATTGAGTAGAAAATGCCTTAAAATAGGTTTTTTGCAGCTTATTTATTTATGAAATTTACAGATAAGGAATACAGGTGCTTGAAGTGTTCTTACACAAAAATATTTCACTTTCACCATATATATATAGTTCAATTATTCATATGAATTTGATGATGCTGTACCATGTGGAACTGTGTCCTACAGGATGTTAAGAGTTAAGTAAGTCAATCAGCCTGCTAACACACCACTAGCCAAATTTTTCCCCACAAACAAACTCCAGCTCCCTACTTTCTGTGTTAGCTTCTAAATATTCCATGTTCTAATCAATAGGGTCATATATTCAACAGATATTAGATGATTACAGTAAGAACGTTAACTCAGCAATAATATTGAATAGTTCAGTCAAACACAAAGCGATTTAAAAGTGGAAGGATCATTCACTGATGGAGTGTCAGTTGGTTGATAGCTCAAGTTCTGAATTCAGATCTTGCCAATATTGATTTTATATTTTCATGCAATTTCCACAAAGTCAGTGAAATAAATAAGTAAATATAAACTGAAACAAGAGTTTGAAATGTAGATCCATATCTAGTTTAATGTGGGGGTCACCAACAAGTGACTAAATAGTCACTACAATACAACAACAAGAAAAACAAAAGAAACTTACTTTATTATTCACAGTGATATTTTCAGACTGTAGCTGAGCATTCTTTGCACTCAAGTTAGCAGTCAGTTCAAGTAGCTCAGATTCACGCACTTTACATGAATCGATGTCTGATGTTATGTCAGTGCACTGCTGATTCTGTTCTGAAAGCTTATTCTGCATTACAGATATTTCCTCTTGATTCCTATCAAATATGGTGGACATAGCAGAAACAAATTAAAATAATATATTTACAAATATATATATATATTTCAAATGTTATATTGGACAACATTTTTATTTGGTTTAGTAATTTTACCAACAAAAATATAGGAACCAACGAGGGAGCTCTACCTAGTTGTTCAACTTGCTAGAAATAGCAATCAAATCACTCTCAACTATCGTAAATAAGGAAGGACCCATTGGATAATGTAGTTATAAATACACTATGCCTGAATAAAAGACAGATGGTCATGGTTGAACGCTTCTGATCCTAGATCTGCTCAATTAGAACTAACTTGAGGCTAAACAAACAACAACAAAAGAATATAATGGTTTCTAACACAGGCACAAGACCGCACATTCTTTTGGTGGGGTGGGGTGGGGAATAGCTGATTATATCTACCCCAGTAGTTGACTGGAACTTATTTTATCAACACTGAAATGATGAGAGGCAAAGTTGACCCTGGTGGGAATTGCACTTGGAATTTAAAGGGACATAGCCATACACTACAAGGCATTAAATCTGATGCTCTACCAAAATTACCATCTCACCACCCTCTCCCAACAAGAATATAATGAATGCTCTATATACTATTCAATTATACTATATATAAGGGCATTAGTGCTGCCAAGGACGTAGGGTTACACATCAATGAAACAAAAACTGAATTCATGCTTTACAACATAGGAGAATTGAAGACATTGAATGACAGAAAATTAAAACAAGTAGACAACTTCCATTATCTAGGCTATCTAGTGGAAGATACTAAGAAGGATATGGAAACTAGAATTGGTATGGCTTGGACAGTAATGAGTAAAATGGACACACTGTGGGAAAGTCACCTCTCAAAATACACAAAAGTTGAATTCTTCAGGGCAGCCGTAGAAAGCATACTTTTCTACAGAGCGCAATGTTGGACTTTCACTAAGACACTCACTAAACGCCTAGATAGAGTATACCCACAGCAGCAACTAACACACCATGGAAAGCAACTATATGGTAACGTTCTCAAGATAACTACAACTCTAACTAAACTCAGACTAAAGTTCAATGGACACTCCTGGAGAAGTAAAGATGAATTAATTCACTAAGTGTGGGAACCAACACAAGGAACAAAAAAGGCAAGGAAGACTTGTAACAACATATACTGAAGTGCTGGAACATGACATTCTCATCAGCTGTGAACTTCTGCCAGCGGCAATGGAAGATAGGGATCAGTGGAAGCTCTTTATCAATGAAGCCTGATCAAGATCGATCTGATAATGAAAATTTTATTAACTCAAAATCCAAGTTCATATCCTGCCAGAGATAAGTTTGTCTTTAAATATCCTGCCAGAGATAAGTTTGTCTCTAAATGTTGATGAAATTAGTACGAGTAACCTACAAAATTAAGTGTCTTGCCCAGTGATACAATGCATTACTTGCAATGAGATTTGAACTTACTGTCCAGATATTCCTTTCATATGCCATGATAGTCTTTGTATCCAGTCAAAAGAAACCTATAATAATAAAGTGGGGTCTAACATACTTAATATAGTAAGCCAGAAATTGTTTAATCAATTAAAATTACACCCATAATGAAAAGAAAAATCATTAGTGTTAATGATAACTATTGTCAAGAAAACCAAGGGAGGGAACTCTGAAAACCAAATTGATTCAAAATTGAATGGGGGCATGCAGCAGGGAATGAATTTGATCTTCGGTAGGTACGCAGACATCTCTGGATATGTTTCAGTCTTATTAGACCTCCTCAGACAAACATAATCTTACCAGTACTTACCAGGTCTTAGAATGACTGTGAGAATACATACGTACGTACATACATATATACATACATACATGCATACATGCATGCATGCATGATAGGATCTGTTCTTTTTTTTTCTGTCTTAGGATGTATTCAGAAATGTTTTATGGGCATCCGGCCGTTAAACACTGCCTCAAAAATTCCCATTTAACCTGTGCCAGCATGGAAAAGCAGATGTAAAAATGATGATAAGGACGATGATATATATATATATATATGGACACAGCAATCATCAGCAGATTTTTGCAATAGTTGAGAAAGCAAAAGATAAGCTTGTCTTTTGCTTTCTCAATTACTGTAAAATCCACTAAAGATCCGTGTCCAAATATCTGGACACCAGCATGAAAACATAGAATGGAAGTAACAACAGGCACTAAACATACAAACACACACACATCATCATCATTTTACGTCTGTTTTCCATGCTGGCATGGGTTGGATGGGTGATTTCAGCCTGTGTCGATTGTGAATGGAGTCACCACTCTCCTAGACTGGTTGGGGGAACACGCCTCACACGTATGTTTTGTTTGGCTTGGTTTCTATGGCTCGATGCCTTTCCTATCACCAACCACTTTACAGTGTGTACTGGGTGCATTTATCGTGGCACCAACACTAGAGAGGTTGTCATGTCCATGACACAACTAAAGAGTCCTCACTACTCTTAGTGTTTCGTTCGATTGCCAACCACTTTACAGAGTGTGCAGTTTACATTTTATCATGGCACCAACACTAGAGAAGTTGTCATGTCCACGACATGACTAGAGAGTCCTTTCTACCCTATGCTATCTCCATTCAGTCGCCATCCACTTCACCGAGTGAACAGGGTGCATTATTGTATTTGGCACCAGCACTAGAGAGGATGCCTTGGTATCCTGCCGTCCAAGGAGTTATATCTCTACTCAACATAGTCTCTGCTCTTTGAAGGCGAGTGTGACCTGAGAATGTAAACAGGTGGGTGGTGTACAGGAGAGCATGGGGGAAAGATTATGTATATAGTTGTGTGGTGGAGGGGAAGTGATTGGGAGCTAGCAGAAGAGGCATGTGAGAGTGGCAGTGGCAGGTGATAATAGGTGAGAGTGCTAAATGTCCCCTAAGAGACATAGGTGAGGATGCTAAATGTCCCCTAAGAGACATAGGAGGATAGGTGAGGGTGCTAAATGTCCCCTAAGAGACATAGAAGGATAGGTGAGGGTGCTAAATGTCCCAAAGCGACATAGGAGGATAAGTGAGGGTGAAGAATGAGTATGGACATATCCGTTGTAATCCACATGATTGTGATGGAAGAGCTACAATGATAGGTGTGATGGTGGTAGTGGTGGGAGGTGATGATAATTATCATGAGTTGGGGTGAGCTGCACAGACAGGCATTGTGGTACAACAAATAGGATAGGTGGCTGTATATTGGTGGGCATTAGATATATGGGAATTTAACAGGAGTATATTAGGTAAAACCTGTGTTACAACTAGCCACCGGGAGAGGAGACAGGACGAATGAGGGAGAGGATGAGTGGTGAGAGAGAGGGGGAGAATGGATTCTTATTAGAATAATGATAGTAATAATAAAAATGTTAGGGTTGAAGAATAAAGAGGTAATGAAGAGGCGCTACGGATGGAAAGAGGATGGGTGGTGAAGGAATAGAGATGTGAGGGTATCGAAAATGCATGGGTGGGTGACAGGCCCAGATGTTGATATGTTATTCTACTGCTTGGTCTCTATCCCATCATTTTAACCATTCGTTTTCCATGCTTACAAGCGTGGTCATGTCCTCTCCAGCACTGCGTATCGCCAGTTGTCGCGGTCCTCTATCATCTCCTTGGTCAGGTCCAGTATCTTAAGGTCACCCTTCACCACTTCATCCCACGTCTTCCGAGGTCTCCCTCTTCCCAGTGTTCCATCCACTTTGAGTGCTCGGCAACTATTTATACAGCTGTCATCTCCCATACTCATTACATGTCCATACCAGTGTAGTCTTCTCCCTTGCACGCTACATCTAATACCTCTTATACCCAGTTTTTCTCTCAGATCATTTGTGCTCTGTTGTTCATGCACTCTAATGTTACACATCCCACAGAGCATGCTTGCCGTATTTCTTTCCAGCCTCGCTACCATGCAGTATTGCACTTCGTACACATGCATCATACAATCTGCCTTTCACTCAGAGAGAGAAGCCCTTTGTTGTCAGCAGTGGTAGTAGCGCCCTAAACGTTTTCCAGCCTGTTTTTATAACTTGGTCACTTCAGTAACAGAAGCTATTAACAACTTCTAAAGAGCCTTCCTGGCATTTGAGGGAATCTATGTCCCGTGTACTCCTACTACTGACTACACCTGTGGATCTGCCGCAAACACAGTCTACCATATCTGTCAGCCTGCCTGCGATCCCACTGCACCTCTTGTCTGTCCAAAGTTTACACTGGGTACACCGTATGGAATTTCTACCTACTCTTTTCTGCATATTGAGCATAGACATTTCCCTGGTGATATAAGAATCTTGTCCTCTTTCCCACTTATTAAAATTTTAATCTTTGTCATGTTTACTTTGAGGCCGCTTGATTCTAGGTTTAGCTTCCAGGTCTGGAACTTCTCTAAGTCTTCTAGCGAATCAGCTGTAAGTACCAGATCATCAGCATACAGGAGCTCCCACAGATAGCCGGTCTTAAACTCCTCTGTTATGGCTTGGAGGACTATAATAAACAGAAGGCTGAGAACAGCCCTGGTGTACCCCTACCTGCACACTAAATTCGTCACTGTATTCATTATTCACTCTCACCTTACTAACTGCAGCACTGTACATAGCCTGCACAGCCCTCACAAGCCATTCATCTACTCCTAATTTTCTTTGTGATCACCAGATTACAGAGCATGGCACCCTGTCAAAGGCCTTCTCCAGGTCAACAAATACTAGGTATAGAGGTTTATTCCTAGCTAAGTACTTCTCCTGCAGTTATCTGACAAGGAAGATGGCATCGGTAGTACCTCTTCCTGGCACAAAATCAAATTGATTCTCATCTAGTTTAACTCTCTTCCTAATTAATTGCGCTATAACTCTTTCTGTAACTTTCATGACCTGATCCAGTAGTTTGATGCCTCTGTAATTGCCTCTCTCTAGTGTATCTCCCTTGATTTGTAGCAGTTGACAATAATGCTGCTACGTCAGTCATTGAGTATAATTTCTTCCTGTATTACCTGATTGACTATACGAATGACTATCCCATGCCCCACTCTGCTGCATCTCAGCATCTATTCCTGATGGGCCGGCTGTCTTTCCTGCCTTCATATCTTTAATAGCGCTTGATAATATACTGCTGTCAACTTGGATGGCTGGTCCCTCTGTTGGGTCCACATGAGGAAGACCCTCTTTTTCCCATGCATTCTCTTCATTCAAAAACCTCTCATAATGGCACTTCCATACCGCTTTCTTTTCAGCATCTGTAAGAGCAAGTATGCCATTATCATTCCGTACACACTTCTTCCCCATGACGTCTAGATTCTCCCTCACACACTGCTTTGCAATTCTGAATACCTCACGCCTCTGGTCCTCATGTTGCAAAACATTGGTAAACCTCTTACTTTCTACTTCTCCCCTTGCTAAGTATACCTGATGTGTAGCTTCTCTTTTAGCTGCTTGATATAGCTCTATGCTGCCCCCATTCTTCCAGGCTTTCCAAGCCTGTTGCTTAGCTTTTATTGATCTATCTACCATATTATTCCACCACTATGTCACCTTCCACCTGGCTGGTGCCTTGCACCACAGATCTGGTCTGTAGCCCTCAGTACATTGTCACAAAGGAACTCCCAGTTGTCCTCTAGATCAAAAGTCTCTATCTCCTCTGCCCCCTCATCATATGCATCAATTAGTACATCTCTGAACCTACGGCTGAGTGATGGCTCTTTTAGTTTCCATAGCCTCCTTCTCCAGATAGGTTTTTATCTTTGGGTATATCTGGTTCTTACTCTAAGGTCGCTAATCCCTAAGTACATTCTTCACCTGGGAAGGACTTAGCATTCACGACCATCTGTCTAACCCATTTTCTGGTGAGAATGAAATCTATCTGGCTACAGACTTCACCGGATTGGTAGGTGATCAGGGGCTGGCTGGCTGGTTTCATGAAGTTGATGTTACAAATGGTCAGAGCATTTTTGTCACAGAACTCCAGGAGCCTCAATCCCTCCTCGTTTCTAGTGCCATATCCATAGCCACCGTGTACGCCATGGAATCCATCATGGTGTTTCCCAACATGTCCATTAAAATCGCCAGCCATAATAAGGAGGTCGCAGTCACTTGTCATCAAGATAGTCTGCAGGAGGGTCTCATAAAAACGGTCCTTCTGTTCATTTGCCAGCCCAGATTGTGGAGCATATGCAGAGGTGATAGTCGCTGCCATGCTATCTATGACTAGTTTAAGCTTAATTAAACTCTGACTACCTCAATTACCTTATCTACCAAATTTTCTGCTAGCAATATGCCTACTCCACCCAGCCCATCACTGTTACCCACCCATAAGAATATATACCTCTGCTTTTTGCCAGTGAGGAGGCTGGCTGAGGCTCCCCTTCATCTTATTTCTTGCACGCAGCATACATCCACTCATCGTCGCTCCAGAATCTCAACAATCTCACCTAACCTACCCTTTATTGTGCCAACGTTGATGGTGATGGCTCTAAAGTTTTGGACCTAGGAGGAAGAGGAGGATTTCTGATGGTTGGATTGATTACTTTCTGCTCTCTGCATCTGAAACGAAGAGGAGGGGCATCCACGGCCACCGAGCCACAAGCGGGAGTTTCTCACACATGAATAGGTTGTCTCCCCTTTTGATTAATTTGCTATTTATTTCACATTCGCCAACAAGCTACCATCAAAATTAACATAATACTGGGAGTGTGTGTTACATCACGTTATCTTCAGGTTATTACCATGTTTGCAAATGAAGCTGGTTATCAGTTATATTAATACTATTATTATCATAATAATTATAATGAATGTTAAACGAAAAAAAAGGTTCTTACAAGACAACTATATTCACAAAATCCTCAGCAATGATAATCGTAAAAAAAGAATTTACAAAAAAACAACTTTGTTCAGTACATTTTTCTTCTATATCACTTGCACAACATCGTTCATCCACCCACAGAAGATGGCTACCATTTTTTCTAAAGTAAACAAAACAAAACGCCCCTTTTCGTTTTATATAATGTGCAAGGTCTAAGGGCAGTAACTCATGAGAACAATACACATAAATATTAACAATGAACATCCTGTGAGTGAGTGCTAAATTGAGTCCCGGAGGAGAGTCAATGGGTAGGATTGGGGGGGGGTAGAAGGGCGAGGGGGAGTCAATGGGTGGCTGATGGTAGGATTGGGGGGGGGGCCAGACAGACAGACAGACAGATAGGCAGAGACTCGGTATTTCGAGAGAGAGAGAGAGAGAGAGAGAGAGAGAGAGAGAGAGAGAGAGAGAGAGAGAAAGAGGAGAGAGGGAGAAAAAGACAATGAGGAGGGAGAGAGAAAGAGACAAAGAGGAGAGAGCGAGAGAAAGAGAGAAAGGCATGTGTAGATAGCCCCTAGCCTTGCCAAAATGGGAGAGTGGTGATTCCAATGAGGGATCAACGCGAGCCGAAATCACCCATCCAACCCATG
>JAOPJM010180092.1:0-13017 GCA_027124095.1 Muusoctopus leioderma
TACTATAGCCTCGGGCCGACCAATGCCTTGTGAGTGAATTTGGTAGACGGAAACTGTAGAAGCACGTCGTATATATATATATGTATATATGTGTGTTTGTGTTTGTCTCCGTATCTGTTTGCAACATAGCGGTTCGGCTTAGAGATCGATGAGATAAGTACCAGATTCAAAAGTACTTGGGTCGATCTAATCGACTTCAAGGCGATGCCCCAGCATGGCCGCAGTCCAATGACTGAAACAAGTAAAAGAGTAACACCATAAGTTAACAAAACCCTTATCAATTATAGGGTATCCACACTGCGTAAAGTGTACTCCCCATGGTACCTATTTATTTGCTAGATGAACTGGGCCATTCAGAATTAAATGTCTTTGATTAGACCACAACCCAGCACTGGTGATGTCATATGATCAGTTGACATTTTTTTCAACTCGTTCACTTGTAATTCTTCTTAGTGTATTACTGATTTATTTTACCAAGCCCAGTGGAATGACAGGTCAACATGACACTCGTGCAACTTGAATTTAGAGCATAAAGATACTGACCTAAATTTACTGAATGCTCAAAAACTGATATCTGTCATCTACACCAGGGTAGGTAACCTTTTTAGTCCCAGGGGTAAATTGCAACTGCATAAGAACTTGTGGAGGTGGATTTGTACTGAGAGAAAAACAAAAATGAATCTTTAATTTTATAAATCCATAGGTGATTTTGTCTTAAGGCATAAACCATTTTTTTTTTCATATGGTTTTTTAGAGGTTTCGTCAGCTGACAGTTTTAAATTTGAATACTAATGAAATTTTGCATGCAGGTGAGAGTTCTCTACCCCTGGTCTACACAATCACTCTACATATGTCTGCAAATAAACTTCACTGAATGGAATAAGTTTGTGTACCTAGAGAAGTGAATTCTAACTTTCAGAGTTCTACTTGTTTGGCAAGGGGGCCCGTGCGGAGGGGTGTGGAGATGAGACAGTTAGCATGAGCCTACAGTTTTGAGGGGGGTTACACCCCCTTGTTAGAGGCAAAGGGAGGATCCTTTGGTACATAATTACCTTTTTAATAAATCATTCTAGTTCTTTTATTCTGTTCTGTTACTTGTAAGTACATCATGTACACTACATCTACATGTATATACCCTACATAACTCATGTGTATTTAGCACTGATTACTAAACTACTTGATGAGTCGTTTGAAATGGGGGCCTACATTTCACATCTTGCCTGAGCCAATTATCAGCTGAAATGGGGCCTTCATTTCACATCTGACCTGGGCCTTATTGCCAGCTTTGCACAAGCCTGTTGGTAAGTGACTTGATTCGAGACCGTGTGTTGAAACAGAAGTAACTACATCATGGAAGAGTCATTAATCCAGTTAGTGAACGTAATTGGAAGGATTTTTGTTGATGCTCCAAATCTTGTTGTTGTGTAGTTCCGGTCAGCACTGGTCAAGTAAACCTATGGCATGTTGGTAGTTGGTCAAACAACTGGATGTGACCCATATATCAAATTATCCAGATACACTATAGTGATGTACCGTAAGGGATGCATGTGGTGTTTCCTCCACTGCCAAATCTGGTCCACTATGTCTAGGTTCTGGAGGTGACCACAGTGCAGGGATGGTCAAATGAACTCAGTCGAAATGCAACAGTTGCTGTTCCTCTCCACTTATCTTTGTTGGTGTGAATCTCACTACAGTTTTTAGGACTGATGGAGTTGTTTATCTCTACGTCAAGCAAAACTATGATAAAAGATGTTTCTGTTGTGACCATCCTATCTTACCTCTTCTGGCATACTGTATCTAGAACTATATTTATCCAATGTGTTTTTCATTTTTGTATGCTATTTCTAGCAGTTCAAGTGACTGCGTGGAGGCTCGTAGACTAATAATGTTATTGATGCTGCTGATATTTTGTTTGTATATGCTTTTTGTATTTGTCCACACTTAGTAGGAAGGACAGTGCTTTCTAGAGGGTCTTGAAGATGTTTGGATGTTTAGATTGCGTACATGTAGTGGCAGATGTTACAAGTCTACGAGAGCGGGTGGCTCACTGCTTTTTTTCTACTTGCTATAAATAGCAGTCAAATCTCCCTTGACCTTCTCGCTACCGATTTAGAGGGAAAACACATCGGACTTTATACTGTTTTACTTTTATGGCCTTTGTGTGCATACATTAATACACAAACACACGCAATGGAAGAGAAAATGAGAGAAAGATAGATAGAGAGAGAGAGAATGTGTGTGTGTGCGTGCGTGTTTTAAAGTCAAACTATGGTTCACGTGAAATTGAGAGAGTGGCAGAAAATCAAAAAGAAACTACTTATGTTTTCATAGCTTTTACATCAATGAAACACGCCGCACCGCTAGGCATCTACAAAACAACTTTACCTGGCTTTCTTCTATGATTTATCACCATTTGCACTGTGGAAATTATTGAACCTTCACAGTGATATAATTTGAGAATGACAGTTGGTTTATGTAAAGACTCTGGTCATTAAAAAGTGGACAATAGTTTATATATATATATATATATATATTTATATTTAGAACCATTTCGTAGTTCTAGTAAGTCTTTCGTGAAGGCTGATAAAACAAAAAATATATACGAACTTAGTAAACTAGCACTTGATAGATTAATCCTTAGTAATGTTACTAACACCTATAAGAAAACTAGTATCTCCACCTATAATATAATTAACAAAGAGGCTCAGAAATTGGCTCTAGATTTAAAAATTGCAGATCGTATAGAACATCTTATTCCACGCACCCCTCATATTAACTTGAAAGACCATAAGGATAACTTCACCTATAATCCTAAATGTAGATTAATTAATCCCATGAAAAGCGAGATAGGGATAGTTAGCAAATCTATTTTAGACAAGATTAACCAGAGCATTAGAGCATCCACAGGTTTGAGGCAATGGAATTGCAGTAGAGCTACTATTGATTGGTTTAACCGCATAGACGATAAAACTAACTGCAGATTCATTCAGTTTGATATTGTCGAATTTTACCCATCAATATCTAAAGAACTCCTCTTGCAGGCTCTTACCTTTGCTAGAAATTATTCGCCTATTACCGACACGGACATGGCCGTGATCCTTAACGCCCGGAAATCGTTATTATTTTATGACGAATCATTCTGGGTAAAAAAGGTAGGTGATGAGCTGTTCGACGTAGCGATGGGTAGCTATGACGGCGCTGAAATAGCTGATTTGGTGGGCTTATTTCTCCTACACATATTAAAATCAGAGATCAGTGAAATAGATGTTGGTCTATATAGAGACGACGGATTAGGTATAGTGCACAAGGCCAACGGCCATACCATGGATAAATTGAGAAAAAGATTAATCTTGATATTTAGCAGGTATGGTCTTAAACTCACCGTAGACACTAATCTTAAAATGGTGAACTATCTTGATATAACCCTTAATCTTGGTAGCGGGTCCTATTGTCCCTTTCGCAAACCCAATGAAGACACCATTTATATTAACAAAGGTTCTAATCATCCCCCCTTAATCATTAAACAAATAGTAAAAAACATAAGCATTAGAATCTCAGGACTTTCCTCGAGTGAGGAAATATTTAGGAATGCAGCAAGGTATTATGACCATGTTTTAGCAAATTGCGGATACACAGACAGATTGGAATATATTAGACCTAGAATCCCACTTAGCAGGAAGACTAGAAATAGGAAGATTATTTGGTTTAATCCTCCCTTTAGTATGAATGTATCCACTAATGTAGCTAGGAAATTCTTAACCCTAGTAAGAACACACTTCCCCCCTTCTCATAGATATCATAAAATCTTTAATAAGAATACGGTTAAAGTTAGCTATAGTTGTTTCGGTAGTATAGGTAAATACATTTTTAGAAATAAACCAAATATAGTACACACCCAGACCAATATTAACCATAGTAACCCTATTGTGCGTACCGCGGAAAGCAGTCCCCAATTGTTACCCACTGTCGATGGGCGCAGAACGATAAACCCTACAGGAAATGCTGAAGAGAGCGGTCCTCAACGTATTCCTTCAGGCACGATATTGCCCATCATTAATGGGTCTAGTATGACTGGTAACCCTTCTTCTGCATCTACCAATGGTCCTGATCGCTCCACGATCAACGTGGGCCTTTGTAATTGTAGATCCAGGGCCAATTGCCCCCTGAACAATAACTGCCTTGTGCGCGAAATCGTGTATAGGGCAGATGTGTTAACGCCGGATGGGGGTAGAAAGACTTATATTGGCCTTACCGAGAATGCCTTCAAGACGAGATTTTCTCAGCACAGGTATTCCTTCAGGCATGTATTAAGGAGGAGTTCGACATCTCTATCCAAATATATATGGTATCTGAGGGGTAGAGGGGTAGATCCAGTCATCAAGTGGAGTATCGTGGCTAAATCGTCAGTGTATAAAGGCGGAGGTGGCCGATGTGATCTATGTGCAACGGAGAGGTTGCGGGTTTTGACCCTTCAAGCGGATGTTCTGAACACTCGTGAGGAGATTTTTTCCCCATGCTTGCACGCTAAAAAATTCAAAATTTTAGCGTTCAAGGAAAGATTATCCATTTTACCTTTTCTGTAATTACACGCATATACACGTATATTAGGATCATCGTCTTACATGTGTTCAAACGTAAACAAAAAACAATCGGTTTGCGGATGGTCGCATAAAACTATTAATTCGTGGACGTGGATGTGGTCACTGATGCCGTGTATACATGCATGCACATGGTCGCATACAACATTTATACGGTCACAACGTACATTGAAAACATTGAAAGCATCACCTCATACAAACGTAAACAAAAAATAATCGGTTTACGGATACATACATATAATGTAAGAGTAATTGGTTAGCATATATACGGTCACAACACACATTGAAAACATTGATAGTCTCATACATATGTGTACAAAAAATAATCGGTTTACGGATATTACTTTTACATATAATATATTAAGAACTTTGCAAAAATCAATTGATAATATTGCTGCCTTATACATAAACATTATGTTATTTATTCTTTAAGGAAACATGCGAACAATTATTATATCTCTAACAGATATTTTTGTTAATATTGTTAATTTGTTAATTTGTATCCCACCATTATGTCTCATTATACTATATTTATACTATATTTGTCACTATATCTGTCCCTCCACTTTGTAATCTCTCCCTCCCTCCTCTTCATAGACACATTTTCTTCCACGCTGATAACTGCTAAATTCTTCTGTCCCTTCATCCTGTAATCTCCTCCTCCCTCCTCTTTATAGACTTGTATCCCCTCTGCCTCCCTCCTTGTCAATTTTGATTGTCTGTTCTCGTTTCCTGTCCCATGTGATTTTCATTTCTTCGCTGAATTATTCATTCGCAAATATGAGGCCTGAATGATTAGTTCAGGGTTTATCCCTGTGCTATGAAACTAGCCAGTAGCCCTTTTATGCGAATCAATAAAAACATATTTTCACTCTACATGTAGTATTGAGTACTATTTCCCTTTTGTGTAATTTTTTGAATCTTCTATATTTATATATATATATATATATATGTATATTTGTGTGTGTGCGTCTGTGTGTACGTATGTGTGTATCCATAATACGTACTACTAACATCTATATTTTACTGTGTTTGTGTTAGTCATTTCCCAGATGATTCATGTTGAATTAATTATTGCGTGTATGTTTGTATGTGTATATATACATATATATATGTATATATATGTGTGAATGCGCGTGTGTGTATAAATATATATATATATATATATATAAATGTACTTTTACGTATGCCTAATCAGAACAAGAAAAACATATGATCCCAACTTCCCTATATATATTTCGTTCCTGATGAAGAAAGGACAAAATTATGTATTCTATTCCCTAGTCAGTTAACCCCAAACCCCTACGTTATGTTTCATTACGCAAATACATTTGACCAAGTTTAAGTCGGGTGGGCTGTAATTTGTACTATATATAATTGTGACTCGGCATAACAATTTAAAACATATATAAATGGATTCATATATAGTTTTTTAAAATCAACCATGTATAAATTACATAAGTATATTCGTTGTTTTTGGCAAACAAAAAAGTAAATCGATTCGGAAATTCTTTTTGACTCTTTTTTTATATATATATATCATCCGTCTCCATGATCTAGCAAGCAGTAAGACTGACTATACGATGCTGATGAGACCTAACAAGATCGAAACGCGTCCATGTTTGCTAAAGATCAGATTGTCCCTTTTTTTCCCAGTACGAGAAATATATTTCTAAAAGAAAGGTTTAGTTTCTCGAAAATTACTGTCTGGGATAATACACATCTGCAAGACCCTCTTAAAATTTAAAGGATAAATGGTAAAAAAGAAGACTAAGAAAACGAAACACTTTTCTTTATAACCTTGCCACCGAGTTGATGGCCAGTAAAAATGTACTTTAAAATCGCAATCAGGAAAAACATATATACATACATATATATTATACGGCGGACTTCTGCATATGTTCCGACAACTAAATCCACTCGCAAGCTATTGGTCAACCCGAGGCTAGAGAAGGCATATATCCAATAGCCTTGTTGTCAGATCGATCCAGAAACTACATGAGATCGAATCGAAATTCTTAAATATACACCGTTTCTGGCAACTATGACTTTTGATTGGCATCTGGAATGTTATTAATTCAAACTATAGTAACATTTTCCATGACCATTGCGTCTAATTAAGTGTTTACTTAATTAGTCGCAATGGTCATGGAAACATAACTGTTTAGTTGTGTTTCATTTCTACATATATATCACATATGACACAAATACACCCACACTCACATAGACTCACACACACAGACACAGACACACACACACACACACACACACGCACACGCACACGCACACATACACACACACACACATACACTCTCTCACACACACAGACTCACACAGATATTTCTAGCGATATTTCTAGCGATAGAAAGAGGCTACTAAGGGCCATAACACAGTGGTGAGGAAGAGAACGAACTGATGAACACATGCTCAGCCCCCCCCTATTTCTTTCGTAATACAGATGTTGCTGCATACAGAACCTTTCTATACATTTTTCGCACTCAATAGGTGGTTATTAGATGATATTTATTCATTTGTAATCTGCTACGTAATGTTCTTTTTTACATATACTGATAAATGAAAGGCATACCGACAAGCATGATATTACTCCTATCATCGATATCATATACGTCTTTTCTTTATAAAATACACGCGTCATATAATTACAAACAGATGCGTCTGTCTCGTTTAACTTGCCCTAAATAATATGATCTTTTATACATGGATTTTTTTTTCTGATTAGAGAAGGTTATACCTTGTTATATTTATGCATTTTTGGCGGCCTTGTACATATGTTCCGTTAACCAAATTCCCCTTACAAGCTTTTGATCAACCCGTAGCTATAGTAGACACATTTGCGAAACGTTCAAGCAGCGAGAGCGATTTTCGAATCACCTGGTTGCGAAGCGCACTTCTTAACTGCAAAACATTCCTGTGCATATAATATTTAAACTCCATCTGATGTTTTTTTAAAAATCGAATCGCAGTAACATTTGCGGTGATCATTGCGTCAAATTTAATAAACACGTAAATTTTATTTCTAACTACGTATAAAATATCATATATAAGTGCAATTTTCCAGCGATAGTTAAGTGGCACGTATGGTGCATAACACAGAGCTGAGAAATAGTACAAATCTATTAACATACGATCAATTACCTGTTCGTTTCGTAAATTCTGCCCGGTGTAAATACTTCAAACCTAACATTTAAAGTTATCTCTCCGTAATCTTAAATTGTTTTCACATTACCCACAAGGGTAGCATGAAGCTAATGTCCAATAACCCTTGCACTGGTCATATTACAAAACCCTCTGGTTTCATTAAAATGATAAATTTTAATGCTTACAACTGATTAGTTTATTTCCTCTTCTGATAATTTAAAACACAGATGTTTCAGTTTCAATTTATTAAAGATAAAAATGTAAATATAAAGGTATTTATATATTTCAAATTCAAATGGAATATATTTATAAATAAAACATAATATATTTATACACTTCAAATGGGAACGAAGTATATTTATATACAAAACAAAATATATGTACACTTTAAATGCGGACGAAATATATTAATATATAAAGCTAAATATATTTTGTACACTTTAAATGCAAATGAAATGTGTTTATATACAAAACAGAATATATTTTATACACTTTCAATGTGAACGAAATATATTTATATACAAAACAAGATATATTTTGTATAGTTTAAATGCAAATTAAATATATTTATTATTTTGTCCTTTTGTTGGTTTCAGCCATTTGGCTGCGGTCATGCTGGAACTCCACCGTAATGATCTACCCTTTCCACAGCCCCTTCTGTGGGTGGTTTTGGCTGGGTGAAGGAGTTTGATACCACTGCTCTCATCCGCAATGTTTTCCTCGTCATTGGCTCATTTGCTGTATGAGGGTGTTTTACAATGCTGCCCTTATCCGTAATTCATGCCACGACGTTGGCTCATCTGGTAACGTCGACAGTAGAATGTCCAACTGTTTGTTGAAAACATCCACATCCACATTATGTAGGTTTCTTAAGTCTGTTGGCAGAATATTGAAGAGATGTGGGCCTTTGAACTCTAAATTGTTGCAGTATCTGGTCCTTACTCTAGACGGGGTGAGCGAGACCTTTGAAACTATGCAGTGGTGTCCAGTATGGGCATTAGTATAGCTTTCAATGCCAACATTAGGTGCTAGCCCTTCCAGGATATTTCATATGTATATTACTGATTATCTCTCACGTCTTCACTCAAAGGAGTAAAGTCATAGTTCTTCCAGCCTCTCCCAGTAGCTCATCTGTTGCACTGAGGCAATCTTTTTAGTGTAGCTCCGTTTGATTGCCTCAAGCTCCACCGTTAGTTTGACACTATGTGGAGACCACAGCTGAGGGCAATAGTCCAGGCGACTGAGAACAAATGTGTTCCTTAAGGTCAACGTCACTTCTCGCTCTCTTGTCTTGAATGTTACGTGAAATGATGGATAATTACTCATATTCATCCCCAGGTCTCTCACTGACTGTGACTCTGGGATTGTAGACCCTTCTGGTCTTGTATATTCAGATTGTGGAGCATTTGTGGGCTGATAGCACAGTGCTTGTCATTTTCCAGCATTAAATTGCATGTTGTTTTCTTCAGCCCACTTGTATATCGTGTTTAGGTCCTGCCGCAAGCTTGAAAGATCATCAGGGTTCTTTATTGTCTGTAATAATTTTGTATCACCAGCGTAGCTAGTGACGGTGGCTGTCTGTATGAGCATGGTCATATCTGAGAGAGCCACCACAAACAGCAATGGCCCCAAGACAGTTCTCCGAGGGACTCCACTCAGGATGTGTGTTTCCTTAGAGAGGGCACCATTGGCTGCAACCACCCGACTTCTATCTTTTACAAAGTCATGTAGCCACTCTCCTAGTTTTCCAGCTATGCCAAGATCTCGCAGTTTGTGACATATCATGCCATGATCGACCCTGTCGAATGCCTTTCCCAAATCAAGATATACCACATCGACGTTTGAATGGTCGAGCAGCTTCCAAGGACCCATCCACAGTGCCGCAATAGCAATCTGTGCAATCTGTACAAAAAGTAATGTACAAAAAGTAATGAAAGATATAGTAATGTAATGTTTACGAAGAAAGAGGCATTATAAAAGAAAGATACTATTATTGGAGGAATCACTAATAGATAAATTACTAGGAGTTATATAATAACGTTTTAACAAAATACTTAAATGATTACGAAGATAGGAAAAATATAAAAGTAAGAAAGAAACGATGTTCAGTGGTTATGTAATACAATTTCGATAAGATGCTTACTTTATAGATTTAAAAGTTTAAACATTTCCGTCTTACCTGATATTGGTGTGCACGTAAACAAACATACTTACTTTAAGTCTAAGTTGAATGTTAATAGACTGCATAGCAGCAAGAAATTGCCCCACGTGTTTGATGCAAGTACTACGATTGTTATTATTTAAAGACACCGGACTAACGCATTTTAGTTGAAAATCTCGTGGGATACACTTGTTTGATATATAAATGTTTCAAACGGTTCGATATTAATTACTACCCATATCTTTGCAAATTCTTAGAGGACAATTTCACGGAGGCAAGAAAAACAGGCCTTACTGTACTGCCGCCATGTTGTATATATAATATTCATATACAAAACAAAATATATTTATGAACTTCGAATGGGATTGAAACACACACACACAAAAACACTCTCACATAAATTAATCCTCTCACCCATTATCTCCCTTGACAGAAACCTGTCAACTTTTTCTGATGGTTAAATATTGGTAGTTATTATAATTATAAGTCACAGAAAAATATTAATAATAATAATCATTATTATTATTATCTTATTAGCCATAAGGGCTGAAGAACATGTGGGGTATGATTTGAGGGGCTAATCTGAAATCATAGTGGGTAAGATGAAATTAACTTTAAGCTACCCCCGGGAGTAATTTGAAATCGATTTCCTTCTACTGCCCGGTAATCCGAACGCGATTTCAAGTAAGCTGGAGGTAACGTGATGGAGGGGTAATCTGAAATCGCTCCACCGGAAAATGTTATGCACGGTAGCTATAAAGTAATTACACTCAATGGAAGCTACTGGGTTGTTGTTAGATGGTGGTTATTGAATTGTAATCAGCGGCGAAATGTGTTTCCACAGATTCATCCAATTCAAGCTATAACGACAGGCGTAATACAAGTCATGTCATCTTTACGATATTTTTTTTCCCACTTTGACATCCAGGTGTCTTATATCTAAAAATAGATGCTTGTGTTTTGTCGAAATTGCTTTAAATAATATAATATTTATTCATTGATTTCTTTTCTTCTGATCAAAGAAGGTTTTTCCTTGTTATATTTAAGATATTTTCCACTATGTACAATTAGACAAACATTTTACTTTTGTTCTTCGTATTTCAGAATAAGCGTTAACAATTTTCTACATTTTTTATGCAATAAATGCGATAAAGATATCGATGACTATATTTGTTTGTATGAAGTAAGGGATGATTCAGTAATATTTCCCATGGTCTTAACTAAACAAATGTAGATAGCATAAGGTGCATGATTATTTTAGATTTTTGCTTTGAACTCCAATATTAATAACATTCTCAGTTCAGTCAATATTACATGGTAGCAAACATGATTTCATTGTGGAGAATACAGAAACCAAAGTGTGAGGACAATATATTGCATTTCGAGGTGTGGTGAACACTTACATTTCATTTAAGATTGCTGGTTTGTTCAAAATGTTATTAGATGAACTTAGCTGACAGAATAAAGTAATTTCTCTTCATTTCCATACAGTGCACCAGCTAAAACTATGTCAAGTGAAGCATAGCTTCTGCTTTTCATGTCACTTCCCATGAGGTAGAAACTCATTTTGACTTTAAATGAACAACAAAACAAAATTATTTCCTGGGAAACAAATGAAAACAGACTGTTTCTAGTCAAGTAATTCCAGAGTATGATTAGTAGCAATTTTCTTTAGTTGTAAAACTCTATTACTTTAGATGTAAATAAATCAAACTTCTGATTGGGCTCTTTCGGCATCATTGACCTCTACGCAGCGATATTAGATACGCTTTTAGACACATCACTGACTAAAACAGCTAAAAATGAATTCACTGAGCAAAAGACCAAGAACGTATGTATAAATCCATCTTTAATATACATACTATTTCTTCAATAATAGAAAACATTAGCAGACGAACGCAAATAGAATTTTCTTTCATCAGAAGAACAATCTGTATTAGTTTTACGCCACAACACCTGATTTATGACGCTGTTTTAAAACTGAATCGTTAATGCATCTTATTAAAATTATGCTATCTATCTTTCTATCTATCTATCTATCTATCTATGTATCTATCGACTTAGACATCGGGCTTTTCATCTATATATCTTTCAATCTATTTACAGATGTATTTTTAAGTATATAATTCTTACGTTTATTGATTTAACTCTCCATACCAGTATGCACACATACGCTGTAGATTTACCTACCGACATATATCCGGCGATATATATATATATACATATATATCCGTGTTTTCCGTATCTCCCGTGAGACTATAGTTCTTCACCTGAAATGATATTCTCTAAGACACAGGCCTAATCAATATTTTTTTTATAGATGACAAGCAGTTTCCCATGCATACAACTCTCAGATCTCACCACCATTGATGTAATACAAGATTAAGGCAAAACACCGTGGCACATGGTTCGTTGAGACGTTGTCTTCAGAACACAAAGAGCCTGAACAGACATCGCATTTTATCCCGTCCGATACTTTAAAAAGTGTGCCTTTCCAGTACCCTGCACTATTAATTTATCACCCCCCAACTAAGGATAACATGCAATGTTGACCCCGGCCAGATTTGAACTCGGAGCAGAGAGCATCGAAACAAATACCGGAAGACATTCCATTCGACGCTCTAACATTTCTGCACTTCTCTGCCTCTCGCTCTCTCTTTCTGTATATATATATATTTGTGCGTGTGTGTATCCTAATATTTATCGGCGCTTAAGCAGCTACCATATATATATATATATATATTTATTTATTCATTTGTATTATTTATTAATCTGCTGCTACACTTGTAACTTTTTCCTCTTTTCTTGCCACTACTTTCATTTGTATCTATCATCCTCTCGCAAACCCCACCCTTTCTACCCTTCTCTCTCTCTCTCTCACCCTCTCCTGTCATGCTAAAAACCACACTCTTTCTTCCCGTCCACTGCTTTGAACCCCCCTCTCTCTTTCTCACTACCTTTCGTCCTACTTACCCGATACTCTCACCCTCTCCCTTTTGCTGTGGTCAATCGTATCCCATCATGCATTATTTCTACTTCCCATCATGCATTATTCCCCATTTTTCATTCTTTTCGCTGTACTTGTCGTTCGTATCAGAC
>JAOPJM010180187.1:2500-13013 GCA_027124095.1 Muusoctopus leioderma
ATAAGAAACAGAAGAGCTTATGCTCCAATCTGGTCAGGTGTTTTCTGGGACAAGGCATGATGGTGAGGCGGTAGTATGTCACCAAAACAATATAGATGTTAGCTACTTCTGCCTGACCTTTCAGGGATAGCTTCCTCTCAGCCCATTTCTGAGTGAGACTGGCCACCCTGCTCACGATCTCTTCCCTAATAATAATAATATTCTTTCTAATACGGGCACAAGGCCAGAAATTTTAGGGAAGGGGTAAGTCGATTAAATTGACCCCAGTACTTGACTGGGACTTTGTTTATCGACCCCAGATGGATAAAAGGCAAAGTTGGCCTTGGCGGGGTTTGAACTCAGAGCTTAGTGAGCTGGAACGAATACTGTAGGGCATTCTGTCCGACATGCTAATGATTCAGCCAATCCACCACCCTCTATAATAATAATAATAATTCTTTCTGCACTCGCCACTTTCACCTATCTTTCAGTAGCTCCATTTCCATTGTCACATTCTTCTCTAAGTGGAACTTCAAGAAGTTATTGAGGGCATGGCTGAAGAGGAAAGTTTCTGTCTTCAGTCCTTTCAATTTTGCCCACTTTATAACCTCTTTTGCCATGGCCACTGGATAGAGGAAATCTGCCTGCTCTTCCCAGCCCAAGGAAGGCGGCGGGGTGATCTTTATGATGAACTTTGCTGATAGGTAGATCTATCCTACACGTGACACCAGCTGTTCATCATATGTTGGCTTCTGTTAGTCTCATGAGACCATGGATCTGCCTCTGAATAGTCTTGCTTTGGTCTGAATAGTTTTGCTTGGTAGATCAGCATCTACTGTGGCTGTAAAGGCCCACATGGGTGTGACAGTCCTGGCTGCAACAACTGCATTTGAAGGTAGTGTCTGCCAATCTTATCCTGGTGCTTTGTTTTCGTTGAGTGCACTTTTCTTCAGTAGCAAGCCTCTGCTTTTCCTCTCGACGTTTTGAACTCCTACCTAGTTCCAGCCTCCAGTGGGAGCGATCAGTTGCAATATCCTCTCACCTTTTGACATTCATGCTCAGTAACTTCATCTCTCTTGCAGACATCTTTGAAACAAAGATAGAGTCACCCTTGTGCTCTCTTGCCGATGGCCAACTCCCCATATAGCAGGTCTTTTGGTATCCACCCATCTAACATCCAATGTATGTGACCCAACCAACGGAGATATTGCTGGAGCAGGATGAGAAGGGTGGGTGTCTGGATGTAGGCCAGTATCTCATTGTTGGTGACTCGATCAGTCCACTTGATACCCAGGATGCATCTCAGGCTGAAAAAGGTGGAAGGCATTAAGATGCCACTCTTGCCTGGAGTAGTGGCTCCAGGTCTCACTGCCGTAAAGCAGTGTGCTGAGGATGCAAGCTCTGTAGTGGCTCCAGGTCTCACTGCCGTAAAGCAGTGTGCTGAGGATGCAAGCTCTGTAGACTGCAATCTCTGTAGACTGCAATCTTTTCCAGCCTGGTTAATGTTGAGGATGATCTTCCAATATGTCTGTTGATCTCAGACTTTAGAGAGAGGTTGTTTGTGATGGTGGAACTAAGGTATGTGAACTCGTGGACTACCTCCAGCTTGCAATTGTTGATGGTAAAGGCAGGGTGTTGCTCAATGCCTTGACCCAACGTTTTTGGTCTTCTTTTCAGACTGATGGTCAAACTGAAGTCCTGGCAGGCTCTTGAGAAGTTGTTTATAAGGCGTTGCAGTTTCTCCTCAGAGTGTGTTGCCAGTGCCATATCGTCTGCATACAACATGTCCCTGATGAGTACTTCACATACTTTGGTTTTCACCCTAAGTCAGGACAGACTGAGCAGCTTCCCGTCCAATCTTGTGTGAAGGTAAACACCATCAGTTGATGTTCAAAAGGTGTGTTTCAGCATGACAGCAAAGAAAATGCCAAACAGTGTGGGAGCAAGCACACATCCCTATTTTACACCACTGTGGATGTTGAAGGCTTCTGAAGAAGAGCTGTCACACTGAACGACACCCTTCATGTCTATGTGGAATGACTGAACTATCCTAAGGAGCCTCGGAGGACAACCAATCCTGGTGAGGATTTTGAACTGGCCATATCTATTCATAATGGCGATGGCTTTTGTGAAGTCAATGAAAACAACCTGTTTGACCCAACCGCCCCCAAAGTAACAAAACAAAAAAAAAACGCCCCCTTTCAATCCATAGAAATATACTTTATTCATCAATTTCGTAGGTAAACGAATATATATAACTTTTTTTAATGTGAAGGTTGAGATTGATGCTTATATGCAAGCTTGGCTATGTCTGGTTGTAATTGTGTCAATCGCAAGCGCAAATCTCCGTGGTTTTCTATTTCGAGACGGTTTCACTTTTTGGTGAATAAATCGTTTACCACACTAAAACCACTCTCAACCAGATAGGTAATTGGGAAAGATATCAAAAGTTTCAGCACGGTAGCGCAGGGGAGTGGGTATTGACTTCCCAAATGGCTATCAAGCCACATCATGGTTGCTTTATGTTTGAAAAGGTTTTGATCGACATCATCGTTTTTAACTCGGCCAGTTAATCCTGAAGGCACGTCTCAACATCACACAGGTTTGTCAGGAACGGTTGTGTCAACCACTCGGGGGGAAAATGTAGCTGATGAAGGTCGGAAAATCTGTTGCTGAATTCACTTTCCAAAGCTTGTAAATGACCACACAAGATGCTAGTCACCTCTGCGGGTATTGGCACACACTTAGACAAAAGTGAAAAATGGTCGTAGCGGGTGGCAGTAATTTGTGAAGCATATAACGGTAGTTTATCAATAAAGACAAAGATTTTAGTTTTTGCGATTAACATTGTGGTGTTATCTCCTTGCAATTCTTTGTTCAAAACATTTAAATTTTGAAAAATGTCAGCCAGATAAGCAACGAATGGTTTTCCACCAGCACTCTGAAGCAAACTTCGGTGTGGAGAATTAGGCAAAAAAGTTAAACTTCATTAAATAATTCGAAAAACCGAACAAAACAATTACCCTTAGACAACCACTTGACTTCGGTATGTAAGATGATATTAACGTGCTGCTTGTCTAAATCCTTGCAATATTTTTGAAACAGGTGCTCTGTCTTTGGGTTTGCTTTAATAGAATCACCGACATAGAGTAATTGTCTTTCCTCTCTGCATTTCTCTTGTAGTTGTCAAAGGGAAAAGATAATGTTGATTGTGGAGAATTTTTACCTGAAACCACACTGAGACTCGGAGTATACCCTTTCAGTAATTTTCTGCAGTCTGTTCAGGACCACATGGGTGAAGACCTTTCCAGCGATGCTCAGCAAATTCCCTTGTAGCTGTTATAGTTGCTTCTCTCCTCTTTGTTCTTATACAGGGGTGACAATATTGCAGTCTATCATGTCCTGAGGCACTGCTCCTTTCCAGCACTGGCACAGTAGGTCATGTAGGTGGTTTAACAGTCCTGATGGCCACTGGTAGAATGCCATCCAATCCTGGTGCCTTGTTGGTGGGTAGACTGTCAGTGGCTTTACTCAGCTTTTTGGCAGTTGGCAATGTATCCAATTCCTCTGTGACATGCAGGCATTCCAAGGTAGCTAGCGTGCTGCCATGAGATGCTGTTTTCTCTGGAGTAGAGTTCAGAGTAGTGCTCCACCAATCTCTCTGTCTGCTTACCTTTGTCTTTGATGGCCTTGTCTGTTATGGTTTTCAGTGGTACTGTCTTACTCTTAGTTGGGCTGATGGCTTCTTTGATCCCCTCGTACACTCCATGGATGTCACCTGTATCAAATGATGACTGAATACTTTCACAGAGTTATAACCAATAGTCATTTGCACATGTCTCCAGTAGTAACAATAATAATTGTAAAGCATGAGCCTAGTAAAGAAGCTAGCTCATTCTTTGCAGCTTACCTGATTTGAAGTCTTGCTATTTTGAGTTCAAATCCCACTGGTGTCAAATTTAGCTTTCAGTTTTCTAGAGTTGTAAAAACAAGTACCAGTAAAATAGTTAACTTTTTTCTAAGGTAAGCTTTTTTATTTTGTTTTTTCTTTCATTTTTCTTTTTTACATTCAGTTTGTAATTTACCTCTCATTCTCTCTTATTTTGTTTTTTCTTTCATTTTTCTTTTTTACATTCAGTTTGTAATTTACCTCTCATTCTTTCTTATTTTGTTTTTTCTTTCATTTTTCTTTTTTACATTCAGTTTGTAATTTACCTCTCATTCTCTCTTATTTTTACATTTCTTCCTTTTCCTTTGTTTTTAAAAATTCTTTTCATATTGATTCATTCATTATTCTTTTTTTACTTTCTATCTTTTCTCTTCTTTTTTTAAAAAAAGTATTCCGTGCAAATTCCATTTGTTATGGTACTACTCAGTACATTGGATGGTTGAGCGAAGCAAAAGCAATTGTGAATTCCTCTACTTCGGAAATCAAGCATGAGTTTGCTACTGTACGATTCCTGGAAGTAAGTAACACAAAAACAAATGTATATAATGTGAAAATCAGTTGTACAATTTCAGCTTTATTGTATTTCTTCTCTGCCCCAAGAGTACAGTAGCTATACTTTGGAATACATCATGTAAACAAGTGTTTCAGTCTGGTAATAGAAATGTAATGTAAGAGTGTGCATTTGTGTATGCACTTTGTGTGTGTCTATGTGTGCATGTGTAAGGTGTACGCATGGCTGTGTAGTTAAGGAGTTCGCTTCGCAAACACGTGGTTTTGGGTTCAGTCCCACTGCGTGGAACCTTGGGCAAGTGTCTTCTACTATAGCTTTGGGCCGACCAATGCCTTGTGAGTGAATTTGGTCGACAGAAACTGCAGAAGCCCGTCGTATATATATGTGTGTGCGTGCGTCTGTGTGTTTGTGTTTGTCTCCGTATCTGTCTGTTTACCTCCCACAACTTAGCGGTTCGGTAATAGAGACCGATATAATAAGTACCAGACTTAACATAAGTACTGGGGTTGATCTGATCGACTAAAACCCTCCAAGGCGGTGCCCCAGCATGGCCACAGTCAACAATGACTGAAACAAGTAAAGGAATAAAAGAATATGTATGTGTGTGTTTATGTATGTATAGGCATAAACATGTATGTGTGTGTGTGTGTGTGTGTATATATATTTATGTATGTATGTATGCATGCATGCATGCATGCATGTATGCATGTATGTATGGGTGCAGGCATGACCGAATGCTTAATTTTGCAATTATAAGATCCCGGCTTCAGTCTCACTGTGCAGCATCTTAAACAAGTGGCTTTGAATTGACTGATGCCTTGTAAGTGAAACTGGTTAAATGGAAATGATGTGGAAGCCCATCAGATGAACTCTGCTTGTCACACACAGTGTCACACTGAGTCTGCTTGACGATTATGTTAAGGGTACAAGTGCCTGTCAAATACTCAGTCATTTACACCATCATAATTCAATGAGTAGGTAGTTCTGCTGATCGAACAAATGGAAATCTCATCAGTGAAACCAACACAAGATCATTATGTATGTAAGTGCATGTGTAGACTCCACTAAAGGCACCAGAAGGCCAGAAGGTGGTGTGAATCCAGGTGACGGATGAAGTTTACCATCCATGAACAGGTGCAGTTTATCCGATTGGCTTCTGCACAGTTTCTGTCTACCCAATTTCACTCACAAGGCCTGGGTCAAGTTGAGACTATGGTAAAAGACTCTTTTCCAAGGTGCCACATAATGGGATCAACCTAGAACTGCATGATTGAAAAGTGAACTTCTTAACCATGTGGCCATACATATGCTTACAAACGTTCCAGCTGAACATCAGCTGTATCATTTTCATCAATCTGGGAGGGCATGCGAAGGTCAAGGTTATTGCCTCTTTCTCACGATTAAGCCATAAGAATAATAAAAATACAACAAAAAAAAACACACATTTGGGGAACAATGAAGAACTAAACGTATTAGAAAAAATTCAATCAAATCCAAAAAATGTTGGCTAGGCAACATGAGAACAGTTTCACTTGACATAAACAATTCCCATCAATGTGGTGTGAGAGAAATGGAAGAAGTCCTCTCAGTAGCAATACTGCTTAGTCTTCAGTGATTCCGATATCACTAATCCAAGAGCCCAAGACTGAAATCCACTACACAAAAAATATCTATGGTATTGACTTCAATAAGAAAGACATCAAAGGAAAATATATTTAGGAAAATAAACAGGAACTTTGTAATGGAACCAGACAAATTCCTGCCATCATTTTTAAAAGAATGAAGGTCAAAATTAGCAACACCACTCTCTAGACAAGAGTTATATTTGTTCTATTGGTTTCAGTCATTGTATTATGGACATTCTGGGGCATCGCCTTCTAGGGAAAAGTTGGTTATATCAATTCCAGTACTTGACTGGTACTTATTTTATCAACCTTGGAAAGATGAAAAACAGAATTTACTTGGACGGGATTTGAACTCAGAATGTAAAGCAATGTAACCAAATACCACAAGGTATTTTGTCTGACGCTCTATCGATTCTGTTACCCACCACCTACAAAATTCCTCTCTTAATCATCACAAGCAATACACTTTTGAATGAATATTGGTATTTTAAATAATCTGCTTCTTCAAACATAACGATCTTCTAAATCTAAACCAACATTGGTGCAGATATGGTTGTCTGGTTAAGAAGTTTGCTTCACAACCATATGGTGCTGCTGCACCTTAGGCAGGTGTCTTCTACCATAGCCTTGAGTTGACCAAAGCCTTGTGAATGAAATTTGGTAGACGGAAATTGTGAGGATGTCTGTCATATATATATATATATATATATATATACTCTACATATGAATACACTATTTTCAATAGTTTTTCTCTACGGATTTACGATTTCAAGGTAAAACTTCGTCTTCGCTAGCCGAGAATGTATTGAGTGCTTTTTGAGATATAGCTTCGTTTTATCTTTAAGATAATTCGCTTATATATTATATACATATATATATATATATATATATATATATACATATATGTATACATATATATACATATATGTATATACATATATACATATTCATATATATACATATACATATATCGAGATGAAACAGACGCTGCTGTGTCGTCTTAGTGCTGTGAAGTAATAAATAGCTAGTAGCTACTGAGACGATGGGTGCTCGTGGCTGGAGCGCCTTTGACCACAGGTCTGTTTTATCAGGGCTCACCTGGGGTTAAACAACAACAAATACAACATAAACAATGAGCCAATGAGTATCTACGAGGTAGGTCGTTTGCTAGAAATAGCAGCCAGATCTGTTTTAAATCACACCCTACTGTCTTATGAAAGGGAAGTATATATAGTAGTCATATGCCTGATGAAATATTTAACAAAAGACTTGATGGTCGTGGCTGAAGCGCCGTTGACCATAGGTTGGTTCGTTCAGCACTGCTCTGAGGCTCGGCAACAACAACAACTGAATCGACCGTGCACGGCAAGATACTGAAACACTCGTTAGTGTGACAGTGCTACTGCTCGCTACAGAGTTGTCATGCCATTCCGCGTTCACTATTTAGAACTGGAGCCAACTAAACAGAGTTTACGTGATCACTCGACCTGCTAGAAATAGCAGTCAACTCTCCCTCAAATCGCAACCTATATAAAATACGAAAGAGACGCTGGATATCATGGAAACCTTTCATCATATATGTGTTCGATCAGGGCTGACATGACGCAAACACAAAACGACAGCTATAACAACATCAACAATAACTAGACAATAAGATCTGCTAGAAATAACAGTCGAATCACACGTCCTAATGTCTTATAAAGAACAACCCGGATAACTGTAGTCCTAGATACACTATGTCTAAAAACAATGACGTTAAGTCACAGCTAAAGCACGTTTGACCGTTGATCAACTTGATCGAGTCGCCTGAAACTAGACAACCATAACCTGTATGAACTATCTGGACTCTAGCTCTAACTGTGAGTGTGAAACGGTCTCATTTCTTGCTCGAAGCCATATTGCTTTATTTTTTTATTCAAGGAAAAAGACGCTCTATCTTTTTATAAAATACGAAATGGCGTGTCATACCATTCATAACATTCCTTAAGTATGAATATCTATGATTGATACAATATCCCATTTCATCTAGGAATAAGATATGTTGTATTTAACTGTTTTAGGCCGTACTTTTAACTGTATTACACACATACACATTATATATATATATATATATATTGGAAGTCGTTTATTATAATCACTCATATTGTTATCAAAATTAGTCGGTCCTAAACACTTTATTTGAAATGTATTAAATCTTATTAACTGATTAGAATAAAAGTTTCGGATGTTATCATCAAAATATTGTACGCAAACGCGTCTATGGCGAGGAAAAAAGTGCTGATATTTTATCATCTGAAATGCGGATTAAGACCAATGGGCCAAAAATTGTTGCTGAACATTCTCCTTGGAATATTTAGAAAGTTGATGAAACAGGACTTTATTTTTGTGCGATGCCCGAGCACCCGTGTTCGTTTAAAAATGAAAATAATGCCAAACATTTTAAATCCTCAAAAGTGTGAGTGACTTCTTTGTTGCGCTAATATGAAGAGACAGAAATGAGGGCTTGTAGTAATTGGAAAAATTATAAATCGTTGTTGTTTTAAAGATGTCAAACATTTGCGTGTTCATTACTGTTCTCATGCAAGTATGTTGATGACGACAATCATTTTTAGCAATCATTTTTTTAGCAAGTGGAATTTTGAAATTACAGAGAAAAATTGTCTTGTTAGTTGATAATTGTACGGCACATAGAAATAATTTGCCATTAAAGAAGATTAAAGTAATTTCCTTGCCTTCAAACACTACATCGTTAATTCTACCATGTGACCAAGGCATCATAAGAGCATTAAAGGCTTATTATTGAAGTGAAATGTGTACGAGAATTTCATGTTAACTCGATGATATTCAAAGCCAATCTGATGCAAATGCAATTACAAAACGGATTTCCCTTTTTGATGCATTGCATATGCTACCAATGTCATGAAAGCGTGTCTCAGAGAGAACAATCGAAACTTTTAATAAAGATGCATTTTCTAAAACAATAACAGAAACTTCTGTTAACAAGGAATCAAAGCTTTTTTTTTCAAATGAAATCCTTGTTAGAACTTCACACGATATGCAAAAAGAAGAGTTCGAAAATGGGTTGGCTTTTGATGACAAAGTTGAAGTGAAAGCTACGGTTACAGTGGTCGGAAATATATCAAGCTGTTACTGATGTACACTCTAAATTAGAAGAAGACAATGAAACAAATCCAGAAGAAGAAATTTCAGAAGCTCCTCCAACAAGTGCTTAGATGTGAGGAGCTCTAAAAATACTTAGTTGCAGTGTGTCACACTGATCTGTATAGTTGCAGTGTGTCACACTGATCTGTATAGTTGCAGTGTGTCACACTGATCTGTATAATTTCAAAAGCAATATGGGCATGAGCAATGTATTAATGAACTATTAAATGCGAACAATATACAATCAACATCGGATAAGTTTTTAAATTATTAATAAGTCATAATATATCAAATAAATATAATTTCAAGCTAATAAATTTCATATTATTAGTAGATGACTAAGTAAGCGGTTAAGATTTTTTCAATCATAAATAAACATTAAATTAAATTAGACACCTTACAAATACAAACACAAGAATGAAAAAATATTGACTAGATCTGTCAACGGGAATCGAACCACGTATCTATTGTATTCCGGGCGGCTGGGATAACCACTACACTATAGCAAAATATAAGTACCGTATATTGAACATATATTAACCTATGAATACAAGTATGCAGTATTATATTTAAAAAACGTATTGCAGTTCACATTTTTTAGATATTATTGTCTGCTAACTGTTAATCGTTTTTTTTTTATTTGCCAGAACAACGTACAATTAAATCAAAAATATCTTTATTATATTGCTTTTAAAAATATAAATTTTAGTCCAATAAAAAAGAAACTAAACCAAAAGCAAAGATGGTAATAAAATTTCTTAGAATGTGATACTAGTACATTTCTGTCAATGAGATCTTTATATCCATTCCAGAAATATTTTCCTTCCCCACCATCGCTAATACACACCCTCCTACCACACACACATACGCCATACACATACATATAGACACATAACTACACAATACATACATACATACATACACAACTACACACCCTCATCAAAACACAACCAACACAAACGACAATATCTACTCAACAAACGTACTTCCATACAATAAACATACACACCAATCTATATATATATATATACACACACACACTGTAATATTGTCTTCTTCACAAACATATATACATACACTATATATATAATATATATATATATATAGTGTAATATTGTCTTCTTCACAAACATATATACATATATATAATATATAATATATATATATATAGTATAATATCGTCTTCTTCACAAACATATATACATACATATACTCTTTTACACTTTTACTTGTTTCAGTCATTGGACTGGGGCCATGCTGGGGCACCGCCTTGAAGTCGATTAGATC
>JAOPJM010180288.1:0-13013 GCA_027124095.1 Muusoctopus leioderma
TTGTGTGTGTGTGTGTCTGTATATGTATATATATATATATATATATTTGTGTGTCTGTGTATGTATATATGTGTTTGATGTCACAGTGTGTGTATGGCTGTATATGTATGTATGTGTGTTTGTGTGTCTGTGTATGTATATATGTGTTTGATGTCACTATGTGTGTGAATGTGTATCTGTATATGTATATATATATGTGTTTGTGTGTCTGCGTATGCGTATGTTTCATGTCACAATGTGTGTGTGTGTCTGTATATGTGTATATATATATGTTTGTTTCTCTGTGCATGTATATATGTGTTTGATGAAACTATGTGCGTGTGTCTGTATATGTATATATATATTTATATGTTTGTGTGTCTATGTATCTATATATGTGTTTGGTGTCACTATGTGTGTGTGTTTGTGTGTATATGTATATGTATATATATATATATATATATATATATATATGTGTCTGTGTATGTATATATGTGTTTGATGAAACTATGTGCGTGTGTCTGTATATGTATATATATATATATATATATATATGTTTGTGTGTCTATGTATGTATATATGTGTTGATGCCACTATGTGTGTGTGTGTATCTGTATCTGTATATATATATGTTTGTGTGTCTGTGTATGTATACATGTGTTTGATGTCACAATTTGTGTGTGTCTGTATATGTATATATATATATATATATGTTTGTGTGTCTGTGTATGTGTATATGTGTTTCATGTCACTATGTGTGTCTGTGTGTCTGTATATGTATATATGTGTTTGTGTGTCTGTGTACGTATATATGTGTTCGATGTCACTATATGTGTTTGTCTATATATGTATATATATGTGTTTGTGCATATGTGTTTGCCTATGTCTGTATATGTGTGTGTGTGTGTGTGTGTGTGTGTGTGCTTGTATGTGTATATGTGTGCGTATGTGTGCTTGTTTGTATGTGTGTGTGTAGTATGTGCCTATATATATGTATTTGCGTGTATCTGTGTCTGTACATATGTGTTGTGTATGTGTGCTTGTGTGTGTGTGTCTGTGTGTATGTATGTGTGTGTATGCTTGTGTCACTACATATGTGTTGTGCATGTGTGCGTGTGTGTGTATGTATGTATCTGTGTATACCAGCTGTCGGTATATGTGTGTTTTGTGTGTGTGTGTGTATGTGTGTATGTACGTGTATATGCCTGTGTCTGTATATGTGTGTTGCCTCTGTGCGCTTGTGTGTGTGTGTGTATGTGTGTATGTACGTGTATATGCCTGTGTCTGTATATGTGTGCTGCATCTGTGCGCTTGTGTGTGTGTGTGTATGTGTGTATGTACGTGTATATGCCTGTGTCTGTATATGTGTGTGTATGTGTGTATGTACGTGTATATGCCTGTGTCTGTATATGTGTGTTTCTGTGTGTATGTATATCTATGCGCAAGTGTGAGTATGTGTATGTGTTTCTATCTATAAGTCCGTGTATATGTGTATTTGTGTATGTATATGTGCAAGTGTGTGTATGTGTGTGTTTATATATGTATGTCTGCGTATATATGTATGTGTGTAAGGGTATGTATGTAGGTGTGTATGTATGTTTGTATATGTGTGTCTGAGTGTATATACAAGATCGTATTTATGCATATATTTTAGAGTTTGTGGGTATGTATGCATGTGTGTATGTACGTGTATATGTAAATATATGTATGTGTGTGTATGTATGTTTCGGCAGCCGTTACAACTTATAAGAGAATGGGTCTGACAGGTAACGTTAAGAAAAAAAAGCGAGGTCATCTGCCAATGGCATACTGCATCACCCACCTCCCTCTATTTCTCAGTACAACAACAACAACAACAACAACAACAACAACAACAACAGCAGCAACAGCAACAACAACTATTTACACCTTCCAATTTAGATATCTAGGCAACATCATATGCATCGACTGCATACTTGATGAGGAGATTCAAAACTGCCTGAGACAGGCTTCTGTATCATTTGGAAGGCTCAAGAAATGAGTCTTTTTAAACAGACTCCTTACAAATGTTTTCATCTATCAAGCACTCTGTGTTTCCACTCTCCTGTATGGATGCGAGACAGGGACCACATACAGACGACACATTAAGACTCATGAGTCCTTTACCGCCCACTGTTTCCAGAAGATCATTTAGGGCACTTGGCCAGATAGGATTACGTACGTAGGAATCCTTTGTCCAACCAACATCAGCAGCATTGTATCCACACTGTACATGCCGTAACTGAGATAACTCGGACATGTAGTGCACATGTCTGACTCGCGTCTTCCCCGTAGCATTCTCTACGATCAGTAACAGTATGGGCAACACTTAGTCAATGCACCAAAGAAGAGGTTTAACGACCAGCTGAAGACCATTTTGAAAATGAACGACATCAACTCTCCAAAAGTGGAAGACATCGCTACCCACCATTCCCTTTCTCAGTCTCTCTGTTGTTGAGGGTTTAACGACATCGAGGAGAAATGTACTCAGCACCACCAGGAGAGGCAACAAAGAGGCATGTACGTAGAGTTACACTAGGCCTCTCCAACTAACATTCGTATATCCCGTCTGCAACCGAAGTTACACATCAAGAATTGGGAAGTACAGTAATCAAAGGATCTACAAAGGAAGAAGAATATGGTCATCATCGGATTCGATGGACATCCATGAACTATGAACTATGAACATAAGTGACCTAACAGACAAAATATCTGTGGCAGAAATATGTAACCAAGGAAAGCGCCACCTTGCTTGAGCTCTTCGTCTAAGTGTGAGTAAGGAGAAAGGTAATATATCTCTGCATCTTTAAAAGCACCGGGGTTTTCCTTATAACATCATAGCAACAACTGAAGATAGCCCTCGCTGACCTATCCGATGTCGGTCGAGTTAGGGCTTATGGGACAGTATATCTGATTTTCAAACCTGAGAACGTAGCGAAAAAGTAGGACGAGCTGGTGCGTTGTACACCGCCCATATGCTGGTGCCACAATACATTGGAAGATGCAACACGGTGAAGGACATTGGTGATGACGTTGAATCTTGGCTCGTCATCACCTGTGTGGCACATTACGAGCAGTTGGTGTGCACCGAAGTAACTACTGAAACAAAATATGCTGGACAGGGGTATGTATGGACATGCAGGTCCTAATATCCCCCGAAGACCGCGGGACTATTGCAGAACTGTGCACCGTCGTGGGTGCGGAAAGAAATGCAATCAGACTGATGGTACAGGGCAGAAATCCCAGTTGCTACACGTGTGGCACTAAAAGCGATTTGACGGCTTTTTACCCGAAGAACATGAAAAACTGTAAGGAAGAGAACAACAGAGACGACAACAACAACAATAACAACAACAACAATAACAACAACAATATCAGGCCACAAAAAACTGCTGTTATCAAAGAACCACCGGTCTAGGCTCCGGAAATAGTGGAAGAGATCATCGAGTCAGTCCGAGAAGCTGACAATCAGGGACTCCCTTCTCCAGCCATAAGCGCCTGTCCAGAGGACGTGAGATCGTACTTGCCCCCGTCCAACGCAGAACATGTTTACGGTTGCCTTTGGGTACATCAGATTCCAATACGAGGAGTGGTGGGTGGATAGAGTCGAGGAGTGCTCTGATCAAACCCACGTGGCAGCTTCTCATCTGCATGTGGTGGAATGTTTCTTATTTTTTCTTGTAATATTTCTTCCGACTCTTTGCGTTCTGAGTTCAAACCCTGCCGGGGTCAACTTTGCCTTTCATCCTTCCTGGGTCTATAAAATAAAGTACCAGTCAAGTACTGGGGGGTTGCGGCCTTGTGACTATGTTAGAAACAATAAATTAAATTCCATCTAATTATATTGGGTATTTATATATATTCATATAATTATTTTGTTTAATAAAAGAATTATTACATCTCAATATATTGTATTACGTCTTTGCTTCTCCCCCCGCTTTTATATAACTTTGTCCGTATACCCCCCACTTCTTATGTAACACCTTTGTAACTCGTTTCTTTTTATGTATGAATGCACCATGGTGAAAAATAAAAGAAATTATTATCATCGTCATCATCATCAGCAACAGCCGCAACAACAGTAGCCGCAGCAACATCATCAGCCGCAGCAACAGCAGCAGCTGGAGCGGTAGCAGCAGCGGTAGACAGTCAATTACTGGGGTCAATATAATCGGCTATGTTAGGTCTCAATCATTATATTTTTCTTCGTAATTCCAGGTAATAGTAATAGCTGCAACAGCAGCAGCTGTAGTAGTAGTAGTAGTAGTAGTAGTAGTAGTAGTAGTAGTAGTAGTAGTAGTAGTAGTAGTAGTAGTAGTAGTAGTTATTTGCTAATGTTTGTATAGTCAGTGTCGATAGATAGCGACAACCGAATGATTAAACACAATAATGTTTCTATCCAAGCAGACGAAAAAAATCAAATATAAATCAAACAGAAATATTCCTTCCTTACTATAATACCTTCAGTTCCAAGAAATGTAGAGAGAGTTGCCTGTGGTGATGATGCTTTTCATTGCTTGAATGGCATGTTTTCTTTTTAAAAAGAAAAGAAATTGAAGAACTTAGGACTCCAACTAGTATTGACATGAAACCTATCCTTGTTTTCCAAATTCTTGACTGCTCTAATTTAAGTTCTCGGCACTTGTGAATTTTATTTTAAAACTTCTTTCGAGCGATGTTGTTAATTCCTATGTATAGCAAGTAGCAATATCGATTTATAAACCATTGTTCGATGTCTTCTTTTTTATTTTTTATTTATCGATGGCCACAATATCAGGTCTTCCTTATTGTATTTACTGAACCGGTCTAATTGGATTTTAAAGTCATTTAATATTCTTTTTGTTTGCCTATTTGTATTGCAGGAACATTTCTATTACGAATTCGTACCATTTCGCAGACATTTTAAATAGATATTTTCGGCACACTTTCCCACGGTTTCCCACGGTTTCCCATAGATATTGAAGACACCGTGTCATGGCGTCGTTTGTATTATTTCGGGACGTGTAATCTATAGCCACTGATTACGTCAATCACATTCTGAGTGTTCACCCCTGTGAAGTCGACATTGTTTACTGTCTTCCAGACGATATATATACCATCTTTTAACCGACTTTCTAATGGGTATTTAATCTTGTGTAGCTACCAAAAGGATCGATGTTTTTTTGTTTCATTTAAAATCTTTTGTACAAACAACTCTATAATTCGCCCATTTTAAAATCCTTTGTGTCTTTGTCAAACTGTCTCTAAAGTAGTATATTTGCTTTTATCTCTTATTAATTCTATTCTCTCTCACACTCTCTAATTGTGGTCTATATTATACACCATTACAACATCAGCACCTAGCCAACATATCCAGCCAACAAAATCTTAGTTGCTTTTGTTCTTATTCTAGTGTGTTTGTTCGATTGATAGCTTGAGTGCTCACTCTAATATCTCATAAACTACTGAAGATACACAGCCTAATAGGTTTTATCAATAATTACTAAGCCAAACAAAAAAAAAATTGTTTACTTCCATATTTCGACATTTTGTTTTTTAATATATTTTTCCAGCAAGTTATTTTGGTTATGATTTATGTAGCCCACCTCTATTAAACATGTCATATACTGGATGAACTATGGCTTATATGAAAATGTAATCACTTACACACACGAACAGGAAATAACAATAGAATTACATTCAAACATAGAAACATAGCATCACTATTTTTGTTCAAATATTGATGACTAATTGGTGACTAAATGAAATAGTGCAAAATATATTTAACGAAGTGGTGTCTTATATAACTGAAATCCTTGAATTGAAGGTCCAGTTACGTTTCCTCGTGTAGCCTATTCCGTTTTATTCTTGACCGAACCGGATAAAACAGCGATTTGGCATTGCTAGTGGTGCTGTTGGTAGTTGTATTGATGGTAGTTGAGTTGATGATGCTAGTAGAAGGGATAGTGGTAGTGGGTGGAGGTGCTAGCGGTAGAGAAGGTGATGGTGGTCGAGAAGGTGGTGGTGGTGGTGGTGGTGGTAAAGTTGCTGTCATTGTTGTTGTTGTTGGTGGTGGTGGTAGTGGTGCTGCTGTTGTTTGTGTTGCTGGTGTTAGCAGCGAAATATGTTTTGGGGTCGATGGCTGCGCAGGTGCTGGTGTTGCTGGTGGGAGTAGTAGAAGTGGTGGTGGTGGTGGTGGTAGTGCTGGAGTTGGTGCGGCTGGTGGTACAGTGGAAGTGGTGGTGGTGGTGGTGGTGGTGGTGGTAGGGTAGTGGCGATGGAGATGGTAGCGCCTGTGGTGGTGGTGGTAGCAATGAAAAAGGTGATGGTGGTAGTATCAGTGGTGGGGGTAGTTGTAGTACTGGGGCTGGTGTTGGTGTTGCTGGTGATGCAGTGGAAATGGTGGTGGTGGTGGAAGTAGTGCTGGTATTGGTGTTGCTAGTGGTACAGTGGAGGTAGTGGTGGTGGTGGTAATGCTGGTATTGGTGTTGGTTGTGGTAGTAGTAGAGGTGCTGGTGGTGGTGGTGGTGGTGGTGTTGGTGCTGGTGTCGGTGTTGTTGTTATTGTTTAAACTCATCTCAGGCCTCACTGAACAGAGACCTAATGATCAAAGACGTTCCAGTCATGATCATCCAGACATTTGTCTTACAGGCATACTCTATCTAAATTTACATTATCGAATGTGTCCTGCCCTTTTTAAGAGGGTAGAGTGGGATTTGAGGACGTGGGATTTAACTGTTATTTCTAACAGGTTGAGCGACTACGTGAAGGCTCCCTCTGATTACGTTGATTGTGGTTTTCATCCAACTGTAACCAATGCTAATTCGATTAGGATGTTGGTTTATTATCGAGCACCTTGTCTTTGTTCCGTGATATGTCATGGGTCAAGTGCGAATGGTTAGGTTTTGTGTGCGGCACCTCTTCGCCCACCCCCAGACTATGGACTACGATAAAGAATTGCAATATAAAATAGAAATAGAAATGAAATGGATCGACCTAGAATCGAACCTGCAAATCGGAGTCAATCTGCTTCTCAGAAGTTTATAACCACCACCACCACTACAACCATTCTATAACGCCCACTTTTCGATCAGATATTTATCACTAAATGAAATATGGATGAGGAAAAATTGATTTAATGATTGTAAGGTTTAACGTCCGGCAAATGACCACTGATGGATAATCTTCATATGAGTTGATAAGTCTGTGGATGACAGAGAGGGATTAACTCTTGAGTGATGTCATGACGTAAGGTTGGGTCATCAACTGTCACCAATACGTGGCTGCTGGTGCTCATCATTCAGCTACGAAAGATTAAGGCGATAATCGCTTACAAAGAGATTTAATATTAATGGATGCTTCATAACTAACAACAACAGCAACAACAGTAACAACAGCAATGATGATAAATGTTCATGGTGATGATGATGATGATGATCCAGCACCTCTTCCTCCTCCTCTTCTGTATCATCATTATCATCATCATGATAATGGAAGAGGAGGAGGAGGAGGTGAAGTGATCGCTTCCCACAAGGACACAAATACATTTGTCATGAATGTGGTGCAGTCGATTGAATCAGCCATACTATTTTATTAGTGTATATTTTACCGCCCCTGGTGTGATGTAAAGCAAACTCGACCCACACAGGATTAGAAGGAATGAGGGAAAAAGTGAAGTCCTCACAACTAGAATGATACGAACAGAAAGGCAAGCATGGAGAGTTTTGTTTTCAAAATACTGAAGGGTATCGAGATAAAAAATCCTTCCAATTGCTAAAGAAGGGTGTTTTGAAGAAAGACACAGAGGACTTAATCCTTACTGTACAGGATCAAACAACCAGAACGAAATACATCAAAAAGAATACAGATTAGTAAGACATCTCAGTGTGAGGTGAAAGAGAAGAGACAGCTATGTATGTAGGCTCCGAATGTAAGATACTTGCCCAGAAGGGGGTTATAAGAACTGGAGACTTGACATGTAGAAAAAAGTAGTATGACAATATAGCAAAACATGTCCTTGAAAATTACCATATAAAGGTATATATACAATCAAACGGATAGACAAATGGAACAATCATGCCCATATATTGTCCTATTCAACACAGAGAGGAAAGAGTGTACTATTTAATCGATGTTGCTTGCCCGTTTGATACTAGAGATGTAGACAAGGAATGCGAGAAAATAGAAAAATACTAGGAACTAAAGTACACATTTTAAAGAATGTTGAAGTGCCGTAAATTTGTTATTCTAATTGTAATAGGAGCCTTAGGGAAAATAGCAAGAAGTTTAAATGGTTGGTTGAAGATGTTGGATATCGAGGTGAATTTCTACAGAAAGCGGTGTTTACTCGGTACAACAAGAACCATAAGAACAGTGCTAGATACCTAAGGCTGTGAGATACAGCTCGGTATCTAACAATGCAATGTCGACAGATCAACAACGAAATGATAAGTGGAAACAAAGAAATAATACTCTAGCTGTCTTAGTAAGTAGTTATAGTTATAATATTCTCAACTAGACATTAGCGAGTCTAGACAGAAAATAACAACTGCTTTTCGAATACTACTGCCAAAATCTGACGTAGAAGAATTATAGTCACTGCTAATGCAAGGAGGTAAGGGCCTTTTGCAACTAGAAAACTATTATAAAATATTCACTGTTTGTCTACAAATATGTCTGGTAAAGAACAATGGAAACTAACAAAAACAAACAGAAAATAACAGAACCAGCCCCTAAAATGTTTTCTGTCTTCAAGCAAGCCAACAAATACAAACCAGAGGCTGAAGTAACCGATAGTAGGGAGGAGAAACGAAAATCAACATACATTTTGATAAGGCTAAAAACTAAGCTAAAATCGGGGCTAGAGAATGCCCTGCTAAATCGATGGTAAGAAAAGTCCCTACATGTCCAATTCCAATACCTGACCCCCACGGGGGGATTTCCATAAAGAAAAATTACAACACTTGCTGAGAATCTCAGTACTCAATGCTGAAGCTGACGGAATCTTCATTGTAACGCAAACGCAGGATCATATTTTTGCCGTGAGAATCTAAGGAATGCATTTAATAAAACGGAGTGCATTAAATCACTGCAGAATATGTGGGAGATTGGGAAGAAACAATTAGCAATATTTCTCTATCTACCCAGTCTTAGCCAATAAAGAATACATCTACAGGTATAACAGTGTTGGGGCTTATATAGACTGGGACTTATGCCAGCTTTATGAAATGCCAACAGAAAAGAGGTTGTATAAACCTACACCAGAGAAAACCTCAGAGAATGACACAACGACCATACTCTGTGATATGACAATGTACACAGTCAGTGAGATCAAGGTTAATCGACCGGATATTGTTGTCAAGGTCCACCAGGAGAGAGAGTGCCTCCTTATCTAAGTATCAATCCTAACAATCGATAATGTATCTCTTAACGAAATTGAGAAACTATCTAAACATAAAGACTTGGAAATAGATATAACCAGAACGTGGGTATTGAAAACAAAAACAATCCCTATAATAAGAGGTGTTTTGGGAATTATTAACATCGTGCACACAAATACATTATCAAAACCCCAGTACTTACAAATATGCATAACATACATAGAATGACACTAATGGCCACTGCACACATATTACATAAAATACTGTCCAATATAACCGAAAATGCAAAGCAGAACAAAACACTGCACGTATCCAGGGTACACAAAACTGTGTTCGGTTGTGCAGTGACAGTACGCAATAAAAATATAGATACTGAAAAAAAAAGAAATTCTTTATTTGCCACAAGGTCAACAATCATAATAACACATTTAGATACACTTAAAAAGATGATATCTTGGGATATATATATATATATATTTGAATCCTATATATCTTTTTCAGTGAACTCTATATATCTTTTTATGTTGATGTCGTCTACAAAAAGACCTTAGCTCGGTAAACAAATGCTCTAGAGATAGACCTATAACGTTGAGTGGGCAGATACTAGGGTTGTTACAATAATATAAAGGGGAAGAGGTTTGTGGGGTTCATACTGAAAGATTTCTTCTGTACATACTGGCTACAGAAGCAGCGAAGTTTGTAGTATAATCATAGCTTTACGATATTTGTTATTGAAAAACTTTTCTGGTTTATGGGGGAAATGCTTTTATATAAGAATTATGAATATCCTGGCAATATTATAAGAAAAATTTAAAATATTGTAATATATATAATCTTACTTTTCCCATTTTTTCCGTTTTCCTATATCAGGTTTGTTCTTTATGTAACGTACTCTGTCGTTAAAGCCACTATCTCTTAAAACGTCATTTTAATAATGAGTAGCATGATGAAAGGTTGTCTTACTAATGCTACTAACTAACTTATTTAGGACTGATGGGTGGTGGTTGGAATTTATGTTAATGTACTGCAATTTCTAGTCTTGTTTACTACAAGGGCATTATTTACTAGTCCGGCATTATTTATTAGTACCTAAATCTAAAGTTATATCAAACAAAATTTGACTATGTTCGGTCACTGGACCAGGGTGTTGCGGAGGTTTCGTCACACTCCAAACATCTCGAACAGGCCCAGTTTACTGCGCTACTTTGCCGGTAGATATTATCACGACCCAAGCTAGACAGTTTTGGGAAGTTATCAATAGTCTCTGAACTGAAAGATCCCAAGACGCGACTGCTCAGTTAATCTTCATCTACCCTCAGGATATCTCCCCCCTCCCCCCTCCCCACCACCAGAACATCGACACCCTTGCCCGCCAGAAAACTTCTGTAGAAAGCAAAAATTATCATTCCACCGGCCTCATTGCTCGATTAGTAGAGGACTGTGAGCCCCTGGCATTGATTGCAGAGGCTAAATAATGTAGTCCTAGATACACTATGCCTGAAAAAAAGGACAGGATGGTCATGGCTAGAATTTCTTTGGTTATAGATCTGCTGGATCAGAGCTGTCCTATGGATAAACAATATCACCAAGGCAGTAAAATAGGATAACGTAGTTCTAGATAGGCCGCGTCATTCGTGCCCATCCCGTCTTTTATTCAGACATAGTGTATCTATGACTGCATTATCAATACTGCCCTTCATTTCGGAAGACTATAGAGTGTAATTTGAGGGAAGTTTGGTTGCTATTTTTTGGCATATCAAGCGACCACGTAGGGGTTCGTCCGTCGAAGGGTTATGCCCAAAACATCAAGTTTTTCCACTCCCCACGACAACTTATTAGTACCTAACAAACTCTCCTGGATCAATAACCGCCATTATTCTCCACGCAGAACTTCTCATGTTTCATGGGATTCAGGATTTTATCCTAGAAATCATATTGTTGTTGTTCTTATCGTTTAGCCCCAGGTGCAGATATATGATCAAAAGCGTTCCAGCATTGAGCAGGGGAACATTATCCAATATATTCTTCTTAAAGATGGTTTGGTATGATTTGGAGCAGATTTAGCTGCTATTTCTAGCAAATCGACTCACTACGTAGAGGCTTTTTCATTCGCACGTTTAGCTCAAGCGAATAGTACCATAGCAGTAGAACTGTGCATCACGAGTTAAGTAGGAACATGTGCTATTGACAACAGCACGGAGGAGTTATCGAATCATACAGGTTGATTTATTAGGGTTTTGCTGTATACGTTAAAAGTTCCTGCAACATAAAACCGTGTCAGAATCACAATTAAATTACATACAATCATTTTTGTAGTGGCTGTTATATCCTACTGATATATTGTTGATGCTAGAACTTACTTTTACGAAGACATGGCTCTCCTGACCAGTATTCAAGGGAATACCATCAGTAACGTTTACCACAATAGAAAATAAATATTCTCTACTGCGAAATCATATCATAAGGCAGCGAATTAACATAATCGTCAGTGCATCGAAGAAAAAAAACGCCTTGTGGTAAATGCTTCTGCTCTTTGTGTTGTGGATCGAAGTTCCAGCCGAGACTAAACATACCTTTCATCCTTCCGGGGTTGATAACTGAAATACTATTACAGGGCGGTGGATTGGCGGAATTGTTAGAGAGTTGTACACAATACTTTGCCGTATGTGTAACCGGCTCTCTACGTTCAGATTACACACGCAGGAGTGGGGAACTTCTCTGTATCTAGCCCAGAAGGTGGTGTCCTGGGGGAAAAAATAAAACAAAGGAAGGCGAGGGAAAAACACCCCTTTTGTATTCTCCCACGAAAATTCCATGACAAACCGTATGTGCTTGTTATAGGCGCAGGCATGGCTGTGTGGTTAAGAAGATTGCTTCGCAACCACGTGGTTTCGGGTTCAGTCCCACTGCGTGCCACCTTGGGCAAGTGACTTCTACTATAGCATCGGGCCGACCAATGCTTTGTGAGTGGAATTGGTAGACGGAAACTGTGCAAAAGCCCATCGTATACATATATATATATATATATATGTATGTATGTATGTATGTATGTATGTATGTGTGTGTGTTTGTCTCCGTTTCTGTCTGTTTGTTTATCTCTCATAACTTAGCGGTTCGGCAATAGAGACCGATTAATAATAAGTACCATACTTGAAAAACAAGTACTGGGGTCGATCTGATCGACTAAAAAAACCCAAGGCGGTGCCCCAGCATGGCCGCTGTCAAATGACTGAAACTAGTAAACAAGTAAAAGAATAAAATTAAAAGAATCAGCCACCAGGAGTCGTTCGTCGGTCTGATGACGTAGAAAGGAAGGAAGTGATCATATACAGTAATTATTAGATCACATAGCTGAGCGGCAGTCGAATGTTTGCAAGACAGGAATATATTTGTTATGTAGTATTTTGTTATATATTTATTATATTTTATATAACATTTGGTGACGTTGGTAGCATATTTCCGACGGTAAAAATCCCCGGTTCACTGCATTTCTGACGGTCAGAGTGACAAAAGATTGTCTAACTCGGAAGAATGAACAAACACTACATAGAATATTTTCATTCTATAGCAACGGTTTTTCGGTTTTCTCCCTGATGTGTACATATTTCGCCGATATATATATATATATATATATATACGTATGTGTGTATATATATA
>JAOPJM010180385.1:0-13012 GCA_027124095.1 Muusoctopus leioderma
TCTTTAAAAAAAAGGGGGTCGTGATTCAAAAAGTTTGGGAAGGCCTGTCATAGAGAATGGCTACCCATCATCTTTCACCAAACGCCAGGATGTCAATAGACCACCGAAGAAAACCCACACCTCCAGGAATAGCATGTGCTTCCTGAAACTACCACACTTCAGTGAGAGAACAACTGCTGCAATTCCTCAAGCGATCCTTAGGGATCGACTGAATACGATTAGTAGACTCCGGACCCCCTGAGGAAATTCCTATCCAAGAACCGACCCACACACAACAACTGCTCCATAAACAATGTGGATATGTTCCTCGGGTCTAACATGGTGTACCAAATAATACGCAATCAATGTGGCGAATCCTACATTGGAAGTACTGTCCGGCAACTACACATCCGGATTAAGGAACACATCCACTCAAATGCTTCTTCTGTTAAGAAACACCTACAGAAATTCCACACCCAAGATATCAAGGTCACCATTGAAGCCACAGAACGAAATATCGAAAATTTGAGATTCAAGGAGGCAATTCTTATTAATAAAATAAGACCTTGCATCAATAACAGAAGCGAACTGCACGCAGGTGATTGGCTATTGTAACAATACCAGTCTACGCCTGTCAATAGCACCCCAGCCTCCATACTTCTGAGCAGAAAGAACTAAACTCACTACATCACACTCCGTTTTCTCTTGAAAAGGGGGTTTTAACCTCAAAATATTAAATTATAAGGTAAAAGTGCAAACTGTTGTTGTTTTATTCTATTTTTGTTTCACTTTACTTATAACTTGCATTGTATTGGCTTTTCTAAAACAATTTTACTCTATATCACACAATGCTTCATCTGAACTATATTAGCATTTTTCGTTTTCCCTCTAATTTTGTGACTAAATATGAATGAGTTCGTTTGTTAATCAGTGTGTAATGTAAAATAGCCTCGAAGTAAAAACAAAAGTGCGCCATTTCCTAATGCTTTCTATGATAGTCATAGCCTCCTTTTCAATTGATAAGAGATCTTGTTCAAGACGAGAAAAAGTTCTGGTGAAAGTGACAGGTTTATCACACTGTGAAAGGAGATCCGAAATTATAGTTCCAGAAGCATCGGTTTCGATATGTTATGGAACTTCAGGCAAAACAGGTAAGAGAGAGGCATTAACTATTGAAGTTTTAAGCTGATGAATAGCATCTAGATGTTGTTTTTGCAATGGAAAAGTAGGATGTAGTAGGTGTTGAATTAGTTCCAGGAAAGGAGACACCCATTTAGCTAACTGCTAAACAAACATAGTAGCTGTGGATGTTTAGCATTGTTAGGCATCGGGTAATCAATGAGGAGTTTCAATCTTTCCAGGTCAGGTTGCAGAGAATTATTTTCGATTTTGATCCAAGGTAACAAATGGATGTTTAGCAGAGAAGACATTTGTTATTGTTCAATGTAATGAGTCTCTTAGTAACTGAAATAACTTGAGCCAAGTTTCCATTGTGCTTCTCAATAGTTTTGTCAATGATAATAATATCGTTGCGATATGCGTGAACTCCTTTAGTAATTATACCATCCATCACTCTTTGAAAAGCGGTAACGGTTTTAGTCACACCAAAAGGTTAGATTGAAAACAGGAATAAGCGTCAATCAGCTAGAAATACAGTGTATCTCTTATTGTCATTGTGTAGTGGAAGCTGATGGTGTACTGCTTTCAGATCCAGTTTGCTGTAGAATTTATTGTAGGAAATAGAATGCACGTGACCTTTAATATTAGGAAGTGGATAGGCATCTAGAAAGCAGTGTCAATTTATCGTTTGTGAACAGTCGATAACAAGGCGTTGTTTGCCACTGTTTCTTACTACTACCACTTGTGCTAGCCATGAAGTGACTGAAGGCTCAATAACACCATCATCAAGAAGTCACCCAGTCTCTTTCTTAAACATTTCAAGCGGCGAAATTTAGTTGCATCCAGAGTCGTGTCGTTTAAGAAAGTCATGTCTCAGAATTATAGAGGAACACAAGTTAGGCAAAACATTTAAATACACCTTTTCATTAAAAAACACACATAAAATATTTGAAATACAGAAAGATGAAAAAAGATGATTGAGTTACCAAGTCAAAGACATTGTTGAGATGCTGGGAGTGAGAGATTCTTACAAATATCCTCATCTATAAAACTGGTGACACTACCTGAATCGAGGAAAGCATCAATACGTTGGTTAGCCATATATCCACTGATAGTAGCTTCTTCAAGTTCATTTCATTGTTGTAACGACGATTGTAGATGCTGATGGTGTGGCTATTTTTGATCGACATGTTAGTGAAAAATGTTTAACCTTTTTGCAGTTGTAACAAGTTTCATTCTTTGCTGGACAAATATGGCGGTCAATATAGGGGCCAGCACAAAAATAGTATCTTCCTCTATAGGTTGATTTGATCATGGCAGCATCATTATGCTCATTGCTAAGGGAGCTGGACTCTATTTTTGCTGCAGATCCAGGTGGGGTATTGAGAAGGAGGCGAAGATTGCTGGTAAGCCAGTGTACTTCTCCGAGCAGCTTTCAGAGAACGAATTTGGGTGATTGCATGTTCCAAATTCAATGAAGACTTCTCAATGAGTTTTTGTTAACTATGGTCAGCGGAGATCTCATAAATAAATTTATCCCTAATACTCTCCTCTCGATATACATCAACAATTACAGCCTTAAATTTACAGTGTCTGGTGAGGCTGCGAAGAATAAAATTCAATGTCACTTGGTTGCTAATTTCGTGACTGCAACTGGAATCTGCAAAATATTATATTCCGCTGTCTAATGAAGATGCGACCGAAGGTAACTATTGTAGTCAATGCAATCTGCTATATGGTTGAATATTAAAGGTGGGATAAAGTCAGTAAGCAGAGTGAGTCTTTGTTGTTCAGCTGAGTCTGGAAATTCAGCAAGAAAATTTAGGAATGTTGTGCGCTTGCATCTGATGAAGTTTCGTCAAAGCGATGTGGCCAGAGAAATTTTTCCAATTTTGCATCATCTACATTTTCCTACTCTTTTTTATAATTTTTAATATCATACTAAAAAAGTAATCAAGTAGAGACAAACATGAAAAATCAACCAGTAAGGCAGTCGCTCGACCTGCTAGAAATAGCCAAATGTCCCTCAAAATAACATACGCTTTAAAAACAGACACATTAGATAATATAGCCTAGATTTACAAAAGGATTGTCATGACTGGAACGCCTTTGATTATAGATCTTCTGCTCAATCAGATTTACATAGTGCTAAACAACACGGATGAAATTATAACACAAAATATTCGGGAACTGCGGACGATAGTAGTTTCGACTACACCCTCTCAAAAAAATGTGTAACCTTGTGCCCCATATTATAAGCGAGGGACTTTCTGTATGGTCCATCGACCTGCAAGAAATAGCTGCCATATCTCCCTCAAATCACACCTTACAGTCTTACAAACGTGAGGACACATTAGATAATGCAGTGTAGGCTACACTATGTCTGAAAAGTAAAAGATGAGATGGTCACGGCTAGAACACCGTTGGTCAGTGGTCTGCGGGATCAAGGCTGACCGTGGGCTAAACTTCAACAACGAACACTAAGGCATGGCTGGGTGCTTAAAAAGTTCGCTTAGCAACAACGTGGTACTGGGTTCGATACCACTGCACAGCACTTTGGCAATCGTCTGTTACCATAGCATTGGGTTAACCAATGCCTTGAGAGTGGATTTGGTAGACGGAAACGGTGCGGAACCTTACGTAGGTATGTGATTTACATTTTTAACGCTAACAATTTAAAAGATTGCGTTAAATGAAATATATTAATATTCTTCCATGAAGGAAAGAAGAAAAGAAAACATGTATGGTTTAAATATATCGTTTATTATAAGGAATAATATATACGATACTTCAGACGATCACTACGGACTAGTGTGAATTACAATGAAAAGGTGTACCGTTAATATGAGATAAAATACATGGCTACCGTGTGATGTGCTACATTCTATCAACGGATAATCTCGTTGAGGGCACAAGAATATATTATTACAAAGTTCAAATATGAATACTAATAGTTCGTGCAACAGGTCTAAAATAAGGTCAACAATTATACGTAGAGATAAGCCTTTAAATCGGCAACAGAAATATTAAATATAAAATGTAAAATACCGAATTTGACTCTTTACAGTGGTTGTTCATCGGGTTGCTTTCGATTGTAGCAGGAAGGTTGAGGTAAAATTATTCTTTACAGTTGGTAACACATAATTGGTGAAATCCTTCGTAACGGTAGCAGTAAAATGATGAAGATGATTTTCTCTCAAATAGGCAGGAAATTACCTTAATGGCGGAATTCGCCAAGGTGCGAGCTACATAAGGCTACGTACATCTGCAAATATCTTTGTACATCTCTTTTAACTATTCTTGATGGCTTGTTTATATAGCATGAAGTAGGCTCCAGAATTGAGCAGTTGAAAACTGCCGCCAAAAATGTTCATAGCGTCATGTGACTGTATTGTCCAATCATGACGTCCAAAATGTTCATAACGTCATGTGACTGTATTGGCCAATCATGACGTTCAAAATGTTCATAACGTCATGTGACTGTATTGACCAATCAAAAACATTCAACAGTCGATTGCTGACGATGCTACAGTGGCACGCAGTGCTTATACAATTAATACTCGTATATTCTCGCTACAACCCACATCATTATGTATCCATGATACTCCAAGCATTTTTGACATCTTTCTCATCTCCAATCACAAACTTTACTCCACCATCACCGTCTCTGCATCTATCGTCTGATTCCTGCCTAATCAAGACACCTCACATCTTCCAACTGCACTCCCACAAGCCTCTGGTACTGGAAGTAAGTTAACTAGTCAGAGTTGCTCCAGTTTTATGCTAAGTGCTCTGGCAGCAAATGTGCTTCACTCCCGACCCATCTAAAACAGATAAACAGGTGATGAAACCATCTTGCTTGGCATGTCTCTTCACATCTCACACGTAACTAAAGTCTATAACCTCAATAACAACAAGTGTTTTAAATGCAGCTGCGCTGCAGTAAAACCAGCAGAGAACACTACCTTACAACACATAGAGTAAATCATCCACTAACTGAGAGGCTTTTCCCCACCACCATAAGGCATACAAAAGTACTAGTGGAAAAACAAAGGATAACTTTGTGCATCGGACAGCCTGAGTCTTTTGGCCACTCTACTGATTTTGCGCAATAGTCCTACCTACTACTCTTCAAACAGAGGCACCCCCGCAGATAAAGCCTCCACATTTTATGTCTGTTTCGCTTCCAACTCCACAACTCGTGGATTGGAAGCTCAATCCGCTGATCAGTACCATCTAATCGGCTTTTAGTACGTTTAGTGATCGGCTGGTGAGTCTATCTTTCTCTATAGTGACCAGAATACGTTGAATCGAATCTATTATGTTTTTCTCTCTTACATTGTTCGCGAGCAATGTTACTTTCAGCTATTCCTAGCATATATCCTAAATTTAATTTCCGTTTATTCCAATATTCTATCACAGCTGTCTCGCTTTTGATGTAACCTCTTCAAAGACCAAGTGAAGCCTACAATGGAATACTGCTCTCATCTGGGACGGTGCTGCTGCTACACTTACAGACATCCTAGACCACGTCCAAAGAAATGCCACTCGACTGATTGGCATAAAAAAGTCGTTCACCAACAAACTCCAGCCTCTGGGCCATAGACGTGCTGTTTTATCTGTGCCTTTTCTACTGCAATGGCCTGTTCCTCGGGGTTGGCTGGTCTCATGCGATCTCCACCCAGGCATTCCCGACTCATTCATCTCTCGTCACCCATACTATGTCCATCCCACAAGCCCTACATTAACCACTGCAACCAATCCGTTTTTCCTATAACGTCGTCCCTCTGGAATTCCCTCTTTGCACATGTTTTTTCTTGCAGTCGTCGACTTGCAACTGTTCAAGAGGAACGTTAAGTGCATCAATGTGGCTGGTCTCGGATGTCCTACGAAGGCCATGGCCATATCCCGTTCCTCCAGACTAAACCAATAAAAAATAGTCTTGTTTCCACCAACCACTCTTTAGTTCGTTATTCTTAATCTGCGTACCCCACATCTCACTCTATCCGTAACAATCGACCAGCAACGAACCACCTCAGAGTATATGTGCTTCTGCGGTCGCAGTCGGCGCTCTAGTCTCTTCCAACTGCTAACGACCAATACAAAGCCGAGGGGACTCTGAGTCCAGTAAGACAACTTCTCTAGTGTTGGTGCCATGATAAAATACCATGGTCTCTAGGTGGTCACCCGATCTGCTAGAAACAGAAGTCAAATCCCCCTCTATCGTTTTAAGAAAGGAAGGAGAATGGATAATGTAGTCCTAGATACACTGTGCCTGAAAAAAGAATGGGATGGTCACGGCTGGAACGCATTTGATCATAGGTTTGTTCGATCAGAGTTGACTTGAGGCTAAACGTAATAGTATACAGAACATTGGCCCTTTTTTTAGTGGGAGTAGCCCAACACACTGCCCGTTTTAAGACTACTCCCTTGCCCAGTGTAGGGGACCAAAATATGTGCAATACCAATATTCCTTCCAGGTAAAACAAGTACCATGTAGATCATTGTTGTCTGTTATAAGGACTATATAATTGAGGAGTTTCATTGGCAGAGATAAACTCATATTTTTCGATGAGACAACACGCGTGCAACATGAAAACATTGTTGCGTCAATCGGAACAGCAACTACAAACAGTCGTTCTTCTGTGCATTCCACAAAATACATATCAAACATTTCTGCCACCAGCTGTCTCTCTCGGACAACATTTGAATGTCAGTATGACCTTTTCTACTTCTGTCTCTGTGGAGGTTGAATTGAATTAGCTTCCGTCACAGTGTACGCATGCGCCATATATCGTTGTTGATGTGTTGATGGCAGTTGTCTGACAAGATTAAGAATGGGTATCAACCGTGACAGTAATAGGGATTATTACGAGCCTGAGATAATCGAAGATGACTTAGTGTAAGCTAAAATATCTCCGTTTTAAAATCCACTATGGAAACAATATTTTAATTTTTTTAATTACTTTTGTTACACGAAAATATTGTTGTTACTCTGTATTTTTTAATTGATTCGAGTACAACTACATTTGCATTGTAAACGTGGTTATCATCAATATTTACATGAATATTTATTTATTTCTTCTGATCTTTTCCCATTTTCTTCATGTAGTTCGTCTTTGCTGGGAAAGAGAAGACACACACAAAACCCTGTTATTGATATGTATTAATGCCACGATTTCATTACAGTATCATTTTGCTTGCTCGAAGTCTTATTCTGTTACCTAGGAAGTAGGGCAGAGAACTCGGTTTATATTTCACAACATAATATTTATATCTGTTTGATGACTCATCTTGCATTTGAAACAAGCCTGGATTCGACAGCTTTAAAACATTGATTGCAACATTGTTTTTTTTTTAATCTTTACTGTAAAACAGTTGTGTATATTGAGATAGAACCATGTTTTGCCCAGTTTCTATACTTACCATCTCTTTATCCTGTCAAATTCTGTGACACAGTTACTCTATTTAATAAGTCAACAGCTGTTTCTCTTCCATATTTATGTTACATTTTGATCAATTACGTTTTCTTATTCAGTATTGTGCAATGTATCATGGAACTTTTACATATATATATATATTTAGCAAGCAGCGACAACCATTGACGCGTTTCGATCTTGTTAGATCTCATCAGCATGGTATAGTCAGTCTTAAACTGCTTGCTAGATCATTTGGACAGACAATATGTAATTTGCATAAATAATCTTACAAGGAGTCAAGAGAAATAACTCGTATGGACCAGTGGTATATAATGCACACACACACACACACATGTGTGTGTGTATATATATATATATATATATAAACAAAAATGAGCCAAGATGAATAACTCAGTGTGGCCAGTGGAATGAATTTGGAATACAAAGACGATCGTCTTTTATTCCAAATTCATACCATTGGCCACATTGAGATATTTCTCTTGACTCATTTTCGTTGAGTTTTCCATTTTCTGTTTTTAATTTTTTCTTTGGAGCATAGTTACATCCTTTTACATTCTGAGTTCAAATCCAGCTGAGGTTACTTTGCCTTTTATTCTACCAGGATCGATTTGATTGGCTACACTTCTCCCTACTAAGTTTATGGCCATATGACTATGTTAGAAATCATTAATATTATTAGTACTAATCATAATTATTGGGGAACTTTTTCATGCACCTACCAATCATCATCATCATCGTTTCACGTCCGTTTTCCATGCTGGCATGGGTTGGACGTGTGTGTGTGTGTACATGCGCGCACGTGTGTATATATATGTATATACTAGTGGGAACATGCTATCTTAAAGATTGTACTGTGCAGTGATATTACATCATTATATTACATATACCTATATAGGCCTATTTTAGCATAATCCTTAGAGTATCAGATGAAATGCCTTGCAATATTTGTTCAGGCTCTTTCTATTTTGATGTTATAGTGAAATGCACAAGTTATGATTTGAATTATAGTTACTCCATTAGCAATGCTTGTTTCATTGGAATGTCCTGGAGATTATGCTATGACTGTCTGGTATGTTCATGATGGCTCTTATGAATCTGCATTGAATGGTCTTCATGTTAGTAGAGAAATATTGATTCACCATCTGAAACTGTTAAAGAATGTAAAGAAATGGATAGTAATTTGTGCAGTAGTTTGTCCTCTGATACTGACAGTGACCTGATCATGACCTTTATGAATATACTTACTGATGTAGTTGACTGATTTCACAGAGACACATATCTCCACATTGCAATGGCTACCATATTTGATAATGAAGAACGATGAATATGATACTATATAACGATTATCCAATTCCACATTAGATTTGGTAAATATAAAGCCGTTATATATATAACGGTAGTATGGGTAACTGTTTTGCTTTTGAATTGTATGGTTTTTGTCACATATTGGAATAGTATTGGCTGTGTGTCTGGATTAGGAATTTCTGCATAAACGAACCTATCATAATTTTCGGATCTATCTTGTATAGTTTTTGCAAAATGAATAGCATATGGCAATGGGGTACTCCATGCTTTTGAAATTCTATAGTCCACATGTACCCTGCAACTTATCCTAGGATATCCTTATCCGATATGTTGTATAAGAGATCTTTAAGCTTCATATTGAATACTCTATTAGTTAAGTCTGGAGTGTCAGAGGGTGTTTGTCCCGGATAAAGTTCGTCTGTGATTTCTTTCCATTGTGGATTGCATGTAAAAGTAATAAAGAAATCTGGTTTTCCAATCTTGCGGACTATTGCTATCTAGTGTTGGTATAGTTTTTGCATCCATTGTGGCCCCACTATGAATGTCACAGGTATGATAATTCTTTTTCTTATATTTGACATATGTGTATCCATGTGATCGTGTATAATTTGATATATTTCTGCCCTGATGTTTTTTTGAGTATGTTGGATCCACTGTAACCATGATTCTTCAATTTTAGAATACATATCGTAGAAGTATTCTTGAGTTAAATGGCCTGAGTAGGGAAGTAAATGGAAATCCTCTTGGCGGACCATGAGCCTGTATTTATAATAATCCATCTGTGATATTTTGTGAATTCTATCTGCAACCTCATATGTTAAGTTGTCTTGGTACTCTCTATCATTGAATGGGAATAGTAATGGAAACTGCAGCAGGTCATAGTTTTGATGCATGAAGTTTATAATTTGAAAGGAATTTTCACCTGGAGCAACCCTTTTACATATCCTAATAAGTCTTTTTGGCTGGGGTTTTTCCAAGTTTGCATCTGGCATAATAACTGCAACTTCTTCAGTACTTGGTTGATTGTATGTCCACCTACCAGTTGTATGAATGTTTCTGTTGAATAAGCATGGAGAAAACATGTGTATGAACAGATCTGTGTCTAAGTATTCTTTGCTCTTATTTTGAAGGAGAGTAGAGAATTCATTGTCTTAACATCATAGAATGTAGTGATGCCATCATGTCTCTGTCTTGTCTATTTAGTATGGTCCCTTGTCAATCTAGTTGATATGCTGTATTGTAGATATATATTTGTGCAAATTTAGGTTCCTGCTTTGAGGAAGCAAGTAAATGTGAAGACAAATGGTGGAAGACCTGATCATGGCAACACACATAGTATATCATTTTAATAACAAAAATTATTTTAATGAAATGTGATAATATAAGCCTTTTTGCTGTCCTTTTCCCTGAAGGATGAGAAAAGGACAGGTCGTGTACGGGAATCGAACCATGTTACTGTCGTTAATCGCATGACCATGTTAAACCAATGCTTCAGCAACGTTCCATTGTTTACATAGTTATGTTCACGTTCTCACTTGTAAGATAAAAGCTTAAATTTCGCCGGTTGAAATCGACAGGCCGGGTTGGTGTATTGGTTTAACACGGTCGTGCAATTAACGACAGTAACGTGGTTCGATTCCCGTACGTGATCTGTCCTTTTCCCGTCCTTCAGGGGTACTTTACCCGATTTATATAACTACGGTTTGTAGTTTACCAGCATTGTTAGTAACTTTCTATTATTCTTTAATATTCTCAATGATTTAGCAAAGTTCCATTGTTTACATAGTTACACTCACATTCTCGCTTGTAAGATAAAAGCTTAAATTTGGACGGTTGAAATCGGCAGTCCAGGTTGGTATATTGGTTTAACACGGTTGTGCGATCAACGACAGTAACATGGTTCAATTCCCATACGTGGTCTGTCCTTCAGGGGTACTTTACCTGATTTATATAACTACGGTTTGTAGTTTACCAGCTTTGTTAGTAACTTTCTATTATTCTTTAATATATATATATATATGAGCTTCCATACAGTTTACCAAATTCCACTCACAAGTTATTGGTCAACTCAAGGCAATAGTAGAGGACACTTTCCCAAGGTGCTGTGCAGTGGGATCAAATCCAGATCCATGTATATGTGAAGTGAACGGCTTAACCACAGTCATGGCTCTGTCCACTTGTCCTCCTTCTGGCTGTACTTTTAGAGAACACTTTGAAATCAGTTTATTGACCAGTATACTCAAACGTCTCCAGGCTGAGTCAATGGGGGGGGGCTCTATGTGGTCGATTAACCTGCTAGATATAGCAGCCAAATTCCCTCAAATCACACCCAACCGACTTAAAAAGGACGTATTGTACAATGTAGTCCTAGATACATAAAAAGACAGGATGGTCCCAACTGGAATGCTTTTGATCATAGGTATGCTCAACCGGGACTGACCTGGGGCGAAACAACAACTTTCTCCTGACAAAATACCTTGTTTAGTTATGGCCCTTTATAATCTGAGTTCAAATTCTGCCAGGGTTGATTTTGGCGCTCATTCTTCCGGGACTGTGGTTGTTTAGCCCCAGTCCTTCCTGTTTTTCAGACAGTGGGGTGCAATTTGAAGGAGTTTGGGCTCTTTCTAACAGGTCGAGCGACTCACTTGTTGGCTTGTTCTTTTGTGGTCCGGGTTGACAAAATGAGTAGCATTCAAGTACTGAGGGTAGATTATATTGATACACCTTTTCCCCCCCACCTCAAAATGTGTAGCCTTGTGCCAATGTTAGAAATCATTATCATTAGACAAAGTGCGTTAGGGTGACTAGCTTACGCAAAGACAAAGTATATTATGCATATAGATTTGTGTTAATTCAATATATATTCTCATATAATTTTGTAGCCTTGTGCCAATTTGAAGAATCATTATTTTTATTATTGCCTTTGCCAATTCCACAAAGACCGGGTCTTTAGATTTGTTTAGGCTATTGTTTTCCATAGAGTTCTTAACCACACACACACTCCCAGCTGCCAACACCTGAATTGACAGGATGTTAGACAACCATTCAAAAACATCGATGGTTTGATTTTTCTATCACCAACACAGTCCAGTGTCCTTGTCCAAGATATCTATCTCTCATTAGAACAGTCTCCTTTGCTGGCATGTAAAATTTACTTCTGTGACTAGACGGAGCATATGTTATTGTTAGCTGGTAGAGATGGTGAAGATAACAGGATCCTGAAAATCCTGTAGATACTTAGATGCTTCATCTAGTGTGATGAGGAATTTTCTATGGCTTTCTGTTGGCTCTTTTAAATCTTTACTGAGCCTTCTCTTTGTTTTGTTAATTTTTTCTTAATTTCCCCAGATTGCAGGCTGTGTGATTAAGAATTTCACTTCGTAACCACGTGGTTCCGGGTTCTCTCCCACTGTATGGCACCTTCTACTAGTCTTGGGCTGACCAATGCCTTGTGAGTGAAATTGGCAGACAGAAACCTGTCGTATATGTATATATGTACGTGTGTGTGTGTGCGCTTGACACCGTTTATCGCTGAATCAGCTGGTGACATTTGTTTACATCTCCATAAAACAAAATGTCCAGCTGTTTGGTAGTTTAATTCCCATATTTAAATCAGTATGGTTGGTGACAGGAAGAGCACCTGACCGTAAAATGTTGCCTCAAAAAATTTCTGTCCAATCCATGCTGGCATGGAAACACAGACATAAAAACGATGATGATGATGCAGTTTGGACTTTGTAAATTAGATAATTAATTAATTAATCTTTTCATGAATCTTAGAGGTCCATAGGGTTTTCCATGCTCTTAAATAACTTAGAGTAAGCATGTTTATTTTTCATTTAGACGTCCTTTGAGGTAGGGGTCATCTAACTGGAAGTTGTCATCGAAGACAAAGAAATAATGAATAGGCTTAAAATATTGATATATTATTTAGCTTGGCACAAGGTTAATTTTTTCCCAATATTGAAACGAGTTTTCTCATAGAAATTCATCTTCAGTGTAATTTTTTAAATTCTTCTATATTCCCTAAGCTGCTACCACTTACTTCTAGTGTAAGTGAACTGCAGCATGCAGTAGAATAAAGTCTCCTCCCTTTTACTCTTTTACTTGTTTCAGTCATTGGACTGGGGCCATGCTGGGGCACCGCCTTGAAGTCGATTAAATCGACC
>JAOPJM010180584.1:0-13011 GCA_027124095.1 Muusoctopus leioderma
CCAGTCCAATGACTGAAACAAGTAAAAGAGTAAAAGAGTATATATATATATATATATAATATATATATATATATATATATACAGCTGTAAACAAAATTATGTCATTATATAAAATTGAAATTACTGTGAAAAACATTTCGCAATATTTTATATGCTTGAAGAAATGAAAAATAGCTTTTGTAATATGACAAACGAAATTATGAGCAGTAAATTAATTGTGTATCCGATCTGTAAATTACTTGAATAGGAGACATGCTCCCTACATACTGCGCTAGCAAGTATGGTGTACAGGTTATTTATTGGTGTATTTCTATGCCGGTCTGTTCAGTTGAAATATGTACACGATTTAGTTGATATATTTGTCACTTAAGAAAATGTCTTGCCTCTTCCACTAAAACCGTTATCCTAACAAGATAAGATTCAAAATGTTTCATGTAACCATATTTTGCTGAATAAAACTGGTTATATTTAACGCAATGTCATTAAGAGCATCTCAGTAAGTCTATTGTATTACTGATACACATGAATAACTAGAGCCTATACTTTCCCCTCTTTTATTCAGATTTAATGTATCTAGAAGTGCATTATCCAATGATTCCTTGTTTTTAAAAGACATCACTGTGTGGTTTCAAGGGAATGTGGCAGCTATTTCTAGCATATCGAGCGACTGCGTAGAGATTCCCTATTTGGCTCGTTATTGTTCAAGTTTTTACCAGTTGTGTTACGAAAGTACACGAAGCTACGATCCAGTTGGTAATGGAAACTATGTTGGGAATCAGGTTTAAAATATATTCATAAATATATTATTCTCCAACGGAGTTTAAACAAAAATCGACTATGCACCTTAAAGAACGAACTTACAAACTACGAAGTACACGTGCTTGTTAGAGAATGAGACATTTGTGAAAATAACCCTGCTATAAAGTATGTTGTACAAGTAACTTACTTATATATTTCTATATGTATCCCTTCAATATTCAATAGATTTATCAGCACAATTTAGCTAGTACCTTTGTAAACAAAACAGTTCTTACCTCGCATAACATTCCATCCTCACATTATTAACTCTATGGATTTTCAGTAAGTAAGATCCAGGTATGTTAGTCTTTTGGCACCGGTTGTTGGATTCAAAATGTTTCCTTGTTCATTCGTTAAGTAATAATATAAACTACCTGGATTCGAAACATACATCATTTATGAAAATATAATACTCTACAATAAAGTACGATGTCGTTTTTTATCGCTTTGTCAGGAGGGAAGGCAGTGCCCATCACCCTTTCAGCGCCTCCGAGACTCGTGGGAGGGAGGGAGGAAGGTATCCTCAGACTAGAGACCTGGCTCCAATACTTGCAACAAAGTGCACTCTGCTAAAGGCACCCAAGGACCAAGTAGTGGGTGAATTGGCAGAGTCGTTAGCGCGTCGGACAGAATGCCTTGCAGTATTCGTTCCGGTTCACTGCGCCCTGAGTTTAAATCGCCTTTCATCCTTTCGGCGGATAAATAAAGTACCAATGTAGGGCAGTGAACTGGGGAAATCGTTAGAGCGTCGGACGAGATGCCTCGAAGTATTTATTCCGGCTCTTTGCGTTCTGAGTTCAAATCTCCCCGTAGCCTACTTGGGTGATAGACTTAATCCGACGCCCGATTTAACACCACCACCTGGACCTTGGTTGCATTTAGCGGAGTCCACTCTGTCACAAGCAATCAGGCCAGGTCTCCGGTCTAAGGTTACCTTCCTCCCTCTCTCCCACCAGCCTCGGAGGTCCTGAAAAAAGGATGATGGGCACTACCTTCACTCCAGACTAAGCAGTAAGAAAAACCGGGTGACAGATTAAGTTTACCACCCAAGTAGGTCACGGTAGGATTTGAACTCATGACGCAAAGGGCCGGAAGAAATAACACAAGACATCCCTCCCATCCGATTCCGCCACTCCGCCGCCCTGGACTGGTACTTTATCTACCTCGAATGAATAAAAGGGAAAGCTGATCTCGGCGGAATTCGAACTCAGAGCACTGTGAGCCGAAACGAATGCTGCTAAGCATTCTATCGATCTCATGACTCTACCACTTTGCCAATTGCCCTGACTGAGCAGACCTCTTATAAAAGGTATTCCTATCGTGACCATCCCGTAAATTTGTATATGAGGGTACTACGTTGTCCAATGTATCCACTATTCAAGATGGTAGAGTGTGATTTAAGGAATATTTAGCTGCCATTTATAGCAGGTCGAGAAACTGTGTAGAGGCGCTCTCTTTTGTTCGATAAATAGGTTGTTTTACTGAAACGTGGGTATGGAATGTATTCTGTTTGAAAAGATACACGTTTGCAATTTTTGAATGCCTGTTTCTTTATATCACTTCTAAACTGATCATAATGGGGTTTTCTGTGAAATACTAGCTCCAGTACAGTCACAGACAACTGGTTAGAACCAGTAGAAATTAACAGTTTACTTTCTGTTATGCTCTATGAATATTCAGGAATAAAAGTTATCTCTAGATATAAAAACTAAGCAAGAGGTGCTAATGGTATTGAAAAATTACTATAAGTGGGTACTGAACCAAGGCATATTGAAACTAAATGTGGATGCAGACACAAATGACATGCGAAAGGTGAACAATATTCTTATTTAGGTTAGGTACAAGCTAAATATTTGTACAAGCTAAATATTTGTAGGGTTTCGGAACAGTTGACTAAATGGATTGTGATATATCAGCAGAATTCTTAATATAACGATATAAAAATGAATATTATGATATGAATAATTTCTAATATCAAAACAATGATTTCTTTGGTTAATCTGGGTAATGATCCCAATATCTCTCGTATGCAAATCGGTCGATCTACCATTTGAGTTAATCCTCCGTCACAATCACTGGGCTACAAATTTAAATACCTATTTAAAAAAATGCTATACAAGAATATAAAAATGTGAAAACGTTGTTAGCAATATGTTCATCTGACTTTACATTTATTAACTGAATACAAAAATTCGGAAAATATCAATACCACAGTATACATTATGAAAAAACGTTTATTTTATCGGACGGAAATAATGTGTTATGTACTGGGATGGATTAAGTAGACTACATTCGCTAAATGATGCCAGTAATAGTCTTTGAAAAAGAATAATAACTCAACGAAGGTTACACCGAGATTTAAACGTGGGTCGTTAGATTCAGAGTCCAGATTACTAATCATTGCACCATGAGACCAACCACCTTCTACTATGGAAAACAAATACTTTTGTGCCAAAGAAGCTTCAATTATTCCATTTGACAAAGGAAAGATAAACAAAGAAATTATATTATTCTTAAATGTGATCCATTTCCAGATTCATACATATAGACAACAGAAGTATTGGAACAGATAAAAATATATGAATATGAAAGAGTTGCAAATCCTCACACAAATATTCCATACTTATTTCGCATGTTTTTCATGGAAATTTTATATCAAATTGACTTCCAAGTTCACCGAACTGATCTTTATATCATGTGACCGAATACTCCCTAATTTTCAAATATGATATCTGTGTTAGTGTATAAAATTCTTTAAAATATTTTAACATCACTACACTTGTATTTCGTAGCAATTACTTTTCTCTACAAGCAAATATGTAAGGCAGAAATGAATACCCAAAACAAAAGAAAGAAATAGAAACAAAATCCTTTCTGCTGATACGAATCTGATATCTATGTATGTATAGTATCCCTACTTTGTACAGAGTTTAGTGGATGATAATGACATACATCTTCGATAGTACTCTACAGTATTTTGAATTAGTTTCTTTGAATACTATAGATTGTTACTATGTCCATAGCGGAACAAACATTTAAATCGACTTCTAAAGTCGATTTATGAATCGATGTTTGAAGTGTAAAAAAATCACAAATATCTTTCTCAGCAACATATAAATATATTTTTGAATTCGATAACTGTAGCACTATAGAGAAAGTGTATACTTCTCGATTGGCATTGCACTTAAGACTTATGTTAAGCCACTTTGGTGCAGTTTCACAGCTACATTTCAGAAAACAGGAACATCACAATTTTTGATATAACATTATCTAAAATACTGGAATACGACTCTCTAAAAGAATCTATTATTCATCTTATTAATTTCAGTTTTCTATATATATTAATGTATTAACACATGATATGACTACACATATAATACTTGGAAACTATTGCTGGGAACAATTTATTCTCATATTATAACTTCTTGTACATTTGGGCAATCATTTCAGATGTTAGATCGCTTGTTTTGCATGTTTGAAGTCCCGGGCTCTACACGAACGCATATTTAATTCTCCCTTACTATAATATTTCTATTTCTTTATGACATGTGAAGAACGCTGAAGATTATAAATAATATTATGGTGAATTGTATAAATTTAACTTGGTATGTTGTATGAAATGAACTTGTTGATTTATCGGAATGGACGCAGTATCCAGAAAATACAACTGAGAAATTTGTGAAAATTATTAAAAGATTTTCTGCTCAGTGTTTTGATTAAATTTGCAATAAAAAGTGTAGATATATATGATATAATTTCAATTGAATGTGGGGTTGAAACGTATAAAAACAATGCTCTAAACTTAAAGAAATTAAAATGTTAAATTCTCACCATTCTACTTTTATTCCGACGATTGGAAACTCTTTTCGTCACGCAAACAACTTTGTATCCGTTGAAATTTGAAATTTCACTCGATGTTGACTACTAAATAAATACGATTACAAATATAATTTGCTATCTTGGAATTATGACGTCATAAATAACGACAAAGCATTTAAATAACAAGGAATTACGTAATGCTAATAGTAATGCATTAATAGTATTTAGCTTCAGATTCTATAAATTATACAGTAGTAACCGAAATGAAAAAAAATTTACTTTTGATAGAAAAACTTTTATTTCAGATTATGAAAATTAAGGGAAACACATGTTTATGAGAATAATGAAATGAATGAAGCAAAATAATTTGTAATCAGGAAAGGTTCTGAAAAGGTTAGCGTTACTAATGAATATAATGAAGTGTGGAATTTACCACTCTCAACATATACGTAGTTTCAGTTGTAACTCAATTATGTACGTCATTCAGTGCATCACCACCTACCTAAATTATTTAAATGTATGGCATTAACCCACTTGAGTTATTTCCCTTGGCTCACTTTTTGTAATTATGGAAATATATCTATTTGGCTTTCCACGTTCAGCAGGCTACGGACATATTTCGGTCTTAATAGAACAGTGAACAAAGATAAAAAAGAGAATAGCGAAGAGTTTTGGCCAGTAGTAATTTGCATAATTAGAATACGTGAGCTAAGGGAAATAAGTCGATTAGAACGAAAGACAAAGTTGACCTCGGTGGAATTCGAACTCAGAACGTATAGGGTCGTAACTAAAATACCACAAGGCATTTTCTCCACCACTCCACAGATTCTATCAATCCACCACCCAGACTTCACTTTATAATATTACTTTTGTTTATATTTATAATATCTTGCGTATGGTTTATGATGAACAACCTATATTCTCGATAAACGTCTGGTGATCCAATTCCACAATATGGTTCCGATTTCAAATTGCAGCCAATACATTTAATATATACACACAAAATGCCGTAATTCCACGTCTCCACTTCCCTCTAAAACATAGAATCTTGGTATGTACTTGATCAGGATCTCAGGTAAAAATGCCACGTATTTCTGTGGCTGGTTACAAAACAAAATAGTTATTTATAAGAGCTGGCTGATTTCTGATTGATTATTGTGATGGATTGTTATTCTTGTTATTGTTGTTGTTTAAACCCAGGGCAGTCCTGATCTATCTGACTAATGATCAAAGGTATCCCAGTCAGGAACATGCCATATTTTATCAAGACAGTGCACCCAGGACCAGATTACACGGTGTATTTCGAGGGAGAGTTGACTGCTATTTCTAGCAGGTTGAATGAATACGTAGAGACTCTCACGTTGGCTCTCTTAGTTACTGATTATTTTCGTAGGTTGCAATTGTAATGGCATCTACATATTTTGGCGTTACAAAATGTTTTGCACCATATTATAGTTAAAGAAAAAACTTGGAAAGGAATTAACAGATGTTATTGCTAGCAATGTATTATACGTAGGACCAACATTCTAATATTGACTAATACGTCCGTCAGTCTTAGTAACTATAAAGATAAGTAAATAACAAATATTTCATCATTTATATGGTGGATTCTCTGTCGGTCTCCACAATGAGCATTCAGTTGTTCGATCAACCGAATTACCAGTCGTGAAATTAACGAGCAGACGCACGTATCCTTAACAAAGCGCTGCGTTCACGTCGTAGTCGAGTGTACCCGGCCTGGGTGTGATCTCCACTTCTGATATGGAGAATTTTGTTGTAGTATGATATACAAATCTACACACACAATTGCACTCTGTAAAGTTTTCCGTCAGTGTTTCTGAATATACGTACTCAACAGCAGAACGGTTGTACGTTGATAAAGTTTTGTATATATTTATTTGTTTTATGTTTCTTGCAGAATCTGTCTTTTATAGATATTTTTGTTCACTTAAATGAATGTTCAAAACGGAACAATTAGTTTTCGTATCTCGTAAGGCAGTTGCAAATTGCCAGTGTAAATATGATCATAATGATCAACTACTGCTATTATATTAAGTCGGTTTATTATAATATAATGATTCAGATGTGACAGATTACATATTACGGGGGAATTAGCTCAAGTGGTAGAGCGCTCGCTTAGCATGTGAGAGGTACCGGGATCGATACCCGGATTCTCCATATTTTGTTTCTGTTTTAAACATGTTATATTCATTAAATGCAATATTTTCAGGGTTTTGCAGCATTTCGTTCCTTACCAAGACTTTTATTTCTGTTTTTCTCACATTATATAAATTCCACTGCACATTTGTGTTTAAAATGTCTATAGATCATTGGAGATTTAGAAAGGGTCTATTTCTCTCGATCGAATTAGCTTTTTACAAAATACATATTTATACAATTTATCGCACTATATGCTGATATGTCGACTACGTAAACGTAAATCAAAGACATCGGTGTAAAAACTCCAAGCTAAAACATCACAATATCAATTAGATACATAGAAGCTTAACGAAATAATATCCATTCTGTTATAGATCGTTTATGAGATAAAAACTAAAGTTCTCCTCTTGGTCCCGTGTCACAGCACATTAATTAATTTTCTGATAAATGTTTTTTATAATTTCTTCTGAATATATAAGAGAAAAAGAAATTATATATCTGTATTTCATATCATATATGCGCATATTCCAGCTGAAATCTCTAGTCAAATTCGACAATGTTGTATATTATCTGGTTATTTAATGTAATATCTAGGTTGGCGTTTAGTCTGTCCGAGGTGAATTCTCGAGATTATTTCATGTACATTTTTTCACCTTTTAGTTTAATGTATGGACAAGAATAATCAAATGTTTCATAATTTAATTCTGGTAATTGAAATCGTTGATGTATTATTCTTCGTTACAGTTCACTGATAATCGACACGATGAAATGAAAAAAAAATATGTATGTAAGACATTGATTTTTGCATATGAAGCGATTAGATACGTGGATTATTAATCAGGTTCAATGTATTTTTACATTTCTAGTGAAATTGTTTACCTTTAAGACTGTTGTAATCGTATTTATTTGGATTTTCGTTATTTATATCGAAAATATATTCTTAAATGTTTGTAATCAGATGCTAAAACCTGCTCAATGAAATAAATTGGAATGTATTCTTACTTGAAATTCTAACTTGAAATCCTGTTGGCGTATAGTATGTCAGATTTCTCAGAAGTGTTTGATCTTGTGCTAATCTCAAAAAAATATTAGAATTAGCACAATAATTTTAGAGAAATGAGTGCTTAAATTACATTTTACCATGTTTCTAGAAAAAGATGAGAGCTTGTTTGTCTCCAGGTGTGTTGAACCTTGTATTGCTTGTTGACACTGGCACTGCCCAGCCAGCAGTTGTAAATGTTAAACAAGTTTAACTGATATTTCTTCCATCAAACACGACATCAGTAATTCAACCATGCGACCAAGCCATTATAAAATTTTGAAATCACTATATAGAGATGATTTGGTCATAAAGCAGATTCTTGACATGGGCTGTCCAGAAATAGAGCAAATGACCTTCCCTGAGTTCAAATCCCGCCAACGTCAAATTTGCCTTTCATCCTTTCAGGGTAGATAAACAAAGTACCAGTCTAAGGTGGTGGACTGGCGGAATTGTTAGAGCGTCGGACGAGATGCCTCACAGTATTTATTCCGGCTCTTTGTGTTCTGAGTTCAAATCCCGCCATGGTCTACTTGAGTGGTAGACTTAATCCGTCGCCTGGTTTAACACCACCACCTGGCTCTTGGGTACCTTTAGCGGGGTCCACTCTGTTGCAAGCATTCTGGCCAAGCCTCCAGTCTGGGGATACCTTCATCCCTCCTTCCCATCAGTCCCGAAGACCCTGAAAAAAAGGTGATGAGCAAATGCCTTCCTTCCAGACTAAGCAGTAAAACATGACCAGATTTACTCTGGAAACTTACCTTGAGTTACGAAAAATAATACAGACGAAACAGTATCTTCTTAAGACTGTTGATTTTAACTGAAAACATCATTGAAATGCCTTACATAATACAATTTACAGTGTAGATGTATATACCACTGCATCACAAAATGTTTTATGTCAGAAGTGGGATTCGAGCGCACGCCGGTATAACTTGACTACGACCTGCTCGTACCACTTAGACTGTTCTCTCATCCTGACAACGTTCCCAGACATGGGCATGAATATGTTATCAGGATGGCCGAGTGCTGTGATGATCCATGTACTGCCACACATGACCGAGAAGAGAATATTAGTTTTTATCTCATGAGTGATGTGTATCAATGAATATATTTATTTAGTTTTGTATATAACGATTTGTTATGGAGACGTTTTAGCGTATAGTTTTTAGAGTGATGTCTTTGATATCTATATATGTGGTTGGCATTCTTTGATGTCTATATATGTGGTTGGCATTCTTTGATGTCTATATATGTGGTTGGCATATCAATAGATATTGCGTGTAATTACTATAGATAAGTATCTTGTAAACAGCTTATATAGTCATTTAAATAAAATGATTTAACAATAAATAACGTATAACAAATTCCTGTATCGCCAGCATGTATGTCCAACACGCCTGGAGTAAAACTACCGGTCATAACTTACGAGAAAAACAGCGCAATATTATTCACCGACTCATTCCTCCGTACCGTTATTCTTTTAATAATAATAATTTCTTAGTTTGGTACAAAACCGAAATTTTGTCAGGAAGTTGAAATACTCCACAGCCGCAGGATCTCAACTAAACATTCATGGTAAGACTACATTCTAAGGCAGTTAGTTTGCCGTGGTTTTGAATCTGAATACCAACGTTTAAGAATATATTAACGATATAAATAATTGTTTCTAACATAGGCACAAGGCCAACAACCCCAGTACTTGACTGGTACTATATTTTATCGACCTCGGAAGGATGAAAGGCAAAGTTGACCTCGGCTAATAATAATTTGTTTTTAGTATGTATATATAATGTATGTTATAGTTGTTTGTTGCTGATTAGCCCCAGATCAGTCCTGATTGGCCTATTATTTAAAGCATTCCAGCCTTGACCATCCTGTCTTATTGTATATCTATGACTACACTGTCCAAGGTGACCTTTTTTTAAAGACAATAGGGTATGATTTGAGGTAATTTGACTACTTATATCAAGTACATTGAGCAACTGCATAGTATCTGCCTTGAAGCTTTCTCTTTCGTGTCTGTGAGATCATTGAGGATTGTTTACAAGCTAGTGTGTACATGGCATTGATAACAAGATATGCATGAGAGAGAGAGGTGAGAGAGAAGAAAAAATGAGAAAGAGAATATGTGTGTGCATGTGTGAAACTGTTGTATGTGTGTATTTATATAGGATGTAGCCAGGAGGAGGTTTGTTAACTATGACAGCTTTGAATGAGAAGGGTGTATCATTAATTCCAGGGAGACATGTTAAAGGTATATAAAGAATGTATATAAAGGGTGAATCTAAGATATATAAGTTGATAGGGTGATGGATTTCTAGCCAAGAATTTGATGGTTTATATCTCGTCACCAGCACTGTGTATGGTCAAGACATTTAACTGCTAAATGGTCTGGTCCTTCTAGCTATCAGTATGTGTTCACACATACACACACACATCTTTTGGATTTTTAGTGTAAGCTTAAAGCTTCAATATTTAATGGAATTATAAAGTTTATGAATGACCATAGTGAGGTTTGAAACAGTATTATGAAATTGGTTTGCCAACAATTTATCACTCCAAGAGAGAAGAGAGATAGACAAAACCTTTGGTAATATTCAAAGTCTTATATCAAAGTGTTTCAATGTATGCAGCACATGTTAAGGTATAAGATCACATCACCCCTCCTATACTCGCACACTTCAACTCAGCCTTTTTTTCCTTTAGATGAATTGTTATATCCCAAGCTGTATTCTACTTTAAAGCTTTACCAGTGGGGGCATGGGGCATATTACTCATGAGCAGAACATCATATATGGCAAATGAGACAGCAGCTCTCGATTCTGAGGTGGGGAAAAAATGCTTACTGACAATTAATACAATAAATATGTATAGCATGTACATTAATCTTACGCCCTGAGAATTGAACCACTACTCCCTCGCTCCACCAACCCCACCCACTAACTTACCCATCAAATGAATGAAACAGAAAAGGAAAGTGATCCTATGAGAAACCCTCATGAATTTGGTTATTTGATATAAGCTTTGATAATTGTTGCTAAGAAACCTTACTCCCTGATTTCCTGTCTTACAGCTTTCACAAGGGAATAAGGAATACACACATGCTTAACTCTCTCTCTCTCTCTATGTTATGTATATTTATTCACTTAGCTGTGTGTCTATGTATCCTACAGAAATGTTCATTAAGTCCCCAACATACATGCATGGTGCGTGGGTGACTAAATGTATGTTGGAGAGGGGAATGAAACAATCTGAAGGTCAACTCTAATGCAAAATGGTAATTGTTTGTGACTCCATGTTTTGAGTTCAAATCTTGTTGGAGTAGTCTTTACCTTCTATCCTTCCAGGGCTCATAAAATATATAGTAGTTATGTAACAGAGGTTGATTCAATCAACTATACTTCTATCCTTCTACAAATTTGTAGGCTTGCGTCCATGTGAGAAATCCTAATTTCTTTCCGACTTATAAAAGTTTCTGCATCACTATTCTGCTACTAAACAGAACATATTTAATACTGTTTATTACATACAGAAAGGCAGTGAATTAGCAGAGTGGTTATAGCATCGTTTAGAATGCTTTGCAGTATTTGTTCCGGCTCTCTGCGCTCTGAATTCAAATCCTGCCACGGTCAACTTTGCCTGTCGTCCCTTTGTGTCGATAAAGTACCAGTCCAGTACTGGGGGTCGATTACTCTCTCTTTCTCTCTGGAAGAAATCGCTGTGGTTCGGCCTGGAGAGCTGATGGGCACTGCCAGGTTTAAATAAATGTTGTTTAAATAAATGTTATGATGGCAACTCCATCAGGAGTTAAGGGCTCGAATGAATGAATTCCATACAGAATATGCTTAACTTCTATTATCCTCTGAATGCATATGCATCAATCATTAACATCTTACAAAGTGTTTAGTCAAAAACAATTTGATTGGTGCTATAAAACTTCTCCCTCATGCACACACCTTCAAATTCCTTGGTCTAACTGCATTCCCTTTTTTACTGTAAAATACTGCTCTTACAAATATTTACTGAATCCATCCCACCACCATTATTTAGAAACTGATAGCTGCTGACATCTTTATACTTCCCACCACTCATACAAAGAGTTAACATACCAAAACAGCACTAAAAACTATATGCAATCTTCCATTCCTGAAATTGCATCTCTAAACCATATATATTCCCACCAAACTACATATAAAACTTCAAACTTTACAATAACCTCATTCATATACTGGGAAAAAAAAACTTTTTTTACTGTAGAAAAGTCTTTGAAAACCATGAATAGGATCAACAATTAAAAAATAGGGTTTAAGTTGCAACTACACAAAAGTCATATGGTTCATTAGGCCCAAAATACATATACTACAATGAAAACCAATTCATCAAGGATTCCATACAAAACTTTATTATTATAAATGCATTTAAAAATCAACATTTCTGATTGTCATGAAATATCCAGATAGCTTCATTAGTTTCTCATTCAATGTTTCAAAGAGAATATAAGGCTGTCAGTCAATAAACACTGTTGTATTTAGAGTGTCTGTCCATATGTTGATTTAAGTGCATAAATAATTTTTATGAAATCCTTGCTTGGTGAGTAATGCTTAATATTAGCCTCAGAATTTTTTTTATTACTATAATATATCTATGTTTGGCCAAAACAAACATGAATTTTGTTGTATGATTGCAACCGCAATAATTAAATAAATAAATAAATAAAATAATAATAATATAATGAATACATTACGTACAATTTTGTATTGATTTTGATACTTTGCGTTATGAGTATTTAGTTATAATAACCTGTTTTTTTGTTTTGTTTTTTTCTGGTCTCTAATTACGCTCAGACTGGGGACATGGTTCGAGTGCTTTCAAAAGAGTGGGCTCAAGGTACCCAAGAGCCAGGTGGTGGTGCTAGACATAGCATTTGAGGATAACTAACATTTTGAGTTAAATGTTGGGGATTCAGATACTTACTGTAGCTTTAAGGGGTTGCATATGCCTCCTTCCTCTGATAATATTCAGATAATATAATTTGAATGTCAGGCAAAGTACTGGTTATTCTGTGATTTCTACTCCTTTACCTCGAGTGTCCAAAACACCTGTTACCTTACTTTCATTATATATATCATCATCATCATCGTTTTACGTCCGTTTTCCATGCTGGCATGGGTTGGACGGGTGATTTCGGCCCG
>JAOPJM010180680.1:0-13009 GCA_027124095.1 Muusoctopus leioderma
TTAATCATAAACCAACTATCAACATTTATTTTTGTTATTGAAAGAATAACAAAAAGAAAGAGAGATTAATGATATTTCTGTTGTGTTGATGAAGTGCCCGAATTCATAAAATCAACATTTTCTTTGTTTTTTTTCTTTATTTTTAGTTTTTGCAATTTGATTTCTTGACACTTGCCTTTTTCGTCTTATTATTCTGGTCGAAAAATCCGCAGATTCACCCATTTTGGGGAAAAAGCAGACTACCAACTTTTTTACCGCGTCAATGATTTTATTGACTTTCATTTGAATTATTTAGTGTCCTGGCAGATGTCAGAGAGATAAGACGTGGGTCATTTTATTTCAGCCTAGCTTTTATTATCTTACAAATTTTACCCAAAATGAGTTATTCAAAAAAATCGCAAAAGCGAAAAATTGAAGACGAATGCCGAGTGTTTAAAAAAGAGTGGACTGAAAGGTATTTCTTTACTAGCGTTGGAGTTAAAGCTGTATGTTTGATTTGTCATGAAACAGTTGCTGTGTTCAAGGAATACAATTTGAAACGACACTTTCAAACCAAGCACGCCAACTTTGGACACAATTTATCAAAACAAGAACTGCAAATGAAGGCAACTGATCTGGTAAAAAATTTGAAGCAACAGCAAACTGTGTTTGAAAAAACTTCATATTTACAAAGGAACGCGACAAAGGCAAGTTTTGTATTAGCAAATAAAATTGCAAAGCAAAACAAGTCATTTGCAGAAGCAGAATTTATTAAAGATTGCATAGTTGATGCTGTCAGTGTTGTGTGTCCTGAAGTTATATCAAAAGTAGAAGCCATATCTCTGTCACGAAGAACTATTGTTCGTCGCATAGATGCAATAGCAATGAATATTCATGAACAGCTGTTAACAGCCAGTAGTAATTTTCAGTGGTTTTCTATTGCTTTAGATGAGAGTACTGACATTCAGGATACTGCTCAGGTACTTATTTACATCAGAGGAATAGACGAAAACTTTGAAATTACAGAGGAATTGTTATCTATGGAGTCTCTCAAAGACACTGTTACTGGAGAAGATTTGTACAATAGTGTAATTCCCAGTCTAATCAGGTCTAGATTAAGCCTGGATAAACTGGCAAGTATTACAACTGATGGTGCTCCTTCACTCATAGGGAAACATTGTGGCCTTGTGACCTTGATGAATAATAAAATCAAAGAAGATTTTCCATTGCATAGTGCGTTGTCTTTTCACTGCATCATACATCAAGGAAGCCTCTGTAAGTCTTCTTTAAAACTCAAACATGTTATGGATCCAGTGGTGCGTGCAGTGAATTCAATAAGAGCACGGGGACTGAAACACAGGCAATTCCGAAGTTTCTTGGAAGATATCGAGGCAGATTTTACTGATGTGTTGTACCACACAAATATCCGCTGGTTAAGCATGGGAAAAGTACTAAAGAGGGTGTGGGACGTTAAAGCAGAGATTGTCATGTTTTTTAATAAGAAAGAAATCTCTTGTGACTTTTCAAAGGAAATGGAGAGTGAAGAATGGGTTTGTGATTTTGCATTTGCTGTAGACATTATGCAAAAACTGAATGAGTTAAACATAAAACTACAAGGCAAAGGAGTATTTGCTCATGAATTGTACGTGGAAGTGAAAGCTTTTCAATCGAAACTTAAATTTTTTGCCAAGCAGCTTAAAGAGCAAAATTTTGTTCATTTTCCTCTGTTGAAAACACGAGCTGTTACACAAGTATTATCAGACAAGTACAGTTTCCAGTTGATGGCTCTAAATGAAGAATTTTTCAGAAGATTTGCTGATTTCAAGGCGATTGAAGGCCAGTTCGATTTGCTCAGCTCACCTTTTACCTGTGACATTGAAACAGCTACTGAAGAACTGCAGATGGAACTAATTTATTTGCAATCCGACAACTCTTTAAAGAGGCTGTTTGAAAATAAACCACTGGTCGAGTTTTATTCATCTCTGCATTCAGAAAAGTTTAAAAATCTGAAAAATTTTGCAAGAAAGATGCTTGTGTTGTTTGCATCAACTTATATTTGTGAGCAGACTTTCTCCATATTGAAAGTCAACAAGTCAAAGAACAGATCACTTCTCACAGACTCGAATCTTCAATCAGTGTTGAGGATCAGCACAAGCAACTTGACGCCTAATTTTAACAAACTGGTAAATGACTGCAGTCAGATGCATCATTCTCATTGAGATCCTTCTGTTGGTGAGTCCTCTGTTTTTCAAATAAATGTGTTTCATGTGAAGTTACTACTTTAAAATATCAATAAATTTTTTTTTTCTTCTTTAAATTGAGTTACTTTGTTTCAAACAAATGTGTTTCATGTGAAGTTTCTACTTTAAAATATGAATATATTTTTTTCTTTAAATTGTATTACTTTATATATGTTTCATTTGAAGTTTCTACTTTAAAATATTAATAAGATTTTTTTTATTTCTTTTAACAGAGTTACTTTGTTTTTCAAATAAATATGTTTTTCTACTTTATAATATTAATTAATAAAAATAATTGTTTTTTTTCTTAAAACAAGGTTATTTTATCTTTCAAATGTGTTTCATGTGAAGTTCCTACTTAAAAACACTTATTAATAAAAATTGTTTTCCTTTAAAGTTTAAACTGAGTTATTTTGTGTCTTCCTCCAGGATTTCATGGTTGGAGGATAGTTGGCGTGGAAGCTTATAAAAACCGTAATAAGTAAAAGAGAAAAAATGATTGTTAAACTTCATTAATTTATTAAAAGTGCTTTTCTTTTATAATAAATTAAAGATAAAAGGAGACCAATTAGTTAATTGGTAATATTAACCTAATTAGTAACTTTCGATTGATTGGTTCTTTTTATGGAATCATCAACCGATATGGAATTAATTGTTCCATTGGTCGGTACGACATTTTGTCTTTCAAATGAATGCGTTTCATGTGAATCTTCTACAATACTTTAAAATATTAATTAAAAAAAATTAATTGCATTTTTTTCTTTAACCCTTTCGCTACCAACGCAAAAAATGGTGTTTTTAAAAAAAAAATTAAAGTGAAAATATTACAGAAACAATCAACCATTATTTATTTTAAAACTTAAAAATATTTTGTCAAAAAATCCATGACGTCAATGTGGCGTCATTGGTTGCGAAAGGGTTAAAAGCCTTTTATTTTGTCTATTTTAAATATTATTATTTTGGGTTAATATACTATGCGGCCCTATGAAATTGTGAATTTTTTAATGTGGCCCTTGCAGTGAAAGTTTGCCCACCCCTGGTTTAAAGGGATGCATACGTTTTATAAGTTTATGTTGGAATGCATTGCCTCTATTGTTGAACCTAACGTTTTTAACTAGTTTAATAAGATCTTCTTCGAATCTATCTAGGTCCTTTATCCATGTTTTTTTTTTAAAGATTTAAATCCGTAACTATGGTGGACGTAAGGTGGACGTAAGGTGGACGTACGGTGGACGTACCTTTATCGAAGAAGAATGCTTTCCATTTCATTCTCCGTAGAACACTTTCCTTTTCCTCTATCAGGCACTTGGGGTACAATTTCCTAGATGAAATAGGAATATTTTTTAGTGAAACCGCGATTTCGTGTTTCTCCATGATTAAATATTTGTTTACATTGTTCGTGTGCAGTCCTCAATTGGTCTGTAGGTCGAGGATAAAGTTACACTAGTTAGGGAATAACGAACTAAAAGAGCGAGTACTCAATACTGGAGAGTAGTGTGTAAATATTTTAATTGGTTTATAGCCGTACTATAATAACGTGCTAGCAAGATCTGGCTTTAAAGAACAAATTATTTACATTAAACCCACCCCCGGTAGACTAAGTAGACGTAGACGCAGAAATATGTTATGCTTTAACCCACCTCCATATAACATGGACGCTGCAACCAATATTGCCAGACGATTTCTCACTTTAGTTGACATGCACTTCCCACCCACACATAGATACCATAACAATCTTCAGTAGGAACACTGTCAAAACCAGTTATATTTGTTTGCCCATTATTTGGTCACAAATCCTTAGCCATAACACAATTCTTAGGCCTAGTCCACCCTCCCCTAAATCAATGCAACTGTAGATCTCCTAGTAACTGTTCTCTGAATGATAGGTACCTTGAAAAGTAACTGGTGTACAAGGCAGATGTATGTCATACAGACGGCACAATGAAAACGCATGTGGTATTGACATGAACCACCTTCAAAGGAAGATATTTACAGCATACAGCCTCGTTCAGGAATAGAGACAAGCGCAACCAACCGTCTCTATCTAAACTTGTCTGTAACTTGAAGGATTGCGGAATCGCGAACCCAGTAATCAGATGGAACATCATCATTTTAAAAGCGGACAAATACAATTATGGGGTAGTAAATGCAATATTTGCATCACTGACAAACTGATGATATTTACCGTACCAGCAAACATCTTAAATAAGAAGCAGGAAAATGTTCACCTTGTCTGCATACAAAATATTTCAGGCTTGAAGCCTTCAAACCCATTCCCACTCCACCCCCAACAAAAAATCCAACCCGGTTAACAGCATAACACTGCATTCATCTCCCCCGTTCCCGCACCCCTATACTAATACAACACCAGCAAAACCATAACTCAATATTATAGAACACTCCAAGACACAACAATATTACGCACTATTCCTTCTACCACGTATGTACACCGCATTGCATCTCGCACAATACACAGATGGCATACACAATTCTTTTGTTCAGCCTGATTATAATGCTGAACTAACACTGCAAACGTTGCTACTGTAAAGATCCTGAAAGGCACCTATGCACACCTGTGTATATCCATTAACCAGCGAACGTGTAGGCATGGCAGTAAATTGAATGTACTTATACAGACCTTGCTGAAGTACACATAAGGCTTTATATGGTACTTACATTTTACTATTGAATGTACTGACTTGTCTGGCCAATTTAGTTCTCGCCTACTGTTACGCACACATTAAGGATTAACTGATCCATTAAGCCTGCATAACAGACTTGTAAATGACTTCAACGGTGCAACCATCATCATTCACCTAATGCTTGCAACATTTGAAGTAACACAACAGTCCATGCATTAAGATGTTTACGTCATTGTTTATATATTCTGGTACTTACAGAGTTCCCTTTCCTTGACTATATAACATTAACTGGGCTATTCTGTATTTAGTCTGCTTTTTCTCGCCGGTTTACGTTTTTTGCCGTTAACAGCGTGAATTCATGTTATTTTGCTTAGACGCCACCATTAGTTTAAATTCGAACCAGCGGCCAGACGTGGCTGAATATTTGTTGTTTCATATACAATGAGCATATACAGCTAGCATTAATCCTTAGGTACCACAACTTGCCTCTAAACCAATTAAAGTATATATATATAGCAATTACAGCGTGGAAGACTCGTATTAGCCATTCAAAAAACACACAAAACTGTTAATTTTACTTCATTTATTGCAGGTGTCAAAATTTTCGTCGCACGTTTTGCGACCTGTTCACTGACACGACTCCACTACGACTGCCTGGTGCCGAGAGATTCAAGTTTAGCAAATATTGTAGAAAATTTATTTTATGTTTTTCTTTTCCTTTTCTTCTTCCCCCCCCCCCCTCTTCTTTTCCTCTGTCTAGGTCAGTAACTTCATAGGGTATTTATTTGAATGGGATTTATACACATATACACACACACATATACATATATATAGGTATATATTTATATATATTTGCTTACATCCATCAATATGTGTTAAGGCGCAGAATACAAAACAGTACGCCATACATAAAGTTGTGTAATATTTAATATAAATTTAAACTGAATAACTCAAATTAACATTTTTCTGTGCATTCTCTCACCTTTCTTCGGATGATAGTTTGAGCAGTTTGAGGAACCTTAAATGTTATTTACATGAATATATTTTGTGGTAGCATACTTGTAAAACCCCTTTTGATTTAGTTTTGAAGAGTGATATGAAGGTGAATTTTTAACTGATTTATTCTACGTCATGTTGCCTAAATGCTTGATCTCTGTTGGCTTGCGCGTACGAATACCTTTGTTATTTCAAACATATGCATCTTTTAATATATTCTTGTTTTTGTGAAGTAAATTTCATGTCAATGAAAAATGCGAAGAAAGATTACTCTAATCGCACAAAATATATATTTTTACTTTTCTTTCAATATCATTTTCCATTGTTATTGAAACGCTTATCAGAAAAAAATCTCCTTAAAAAAATCAATCTTTCCGCCAAACCACGTTTTCTTGATGAAGGAATTCTATAATTTATTAGAAGATATTTATATGCAAGGACACTAAGGTATTAATAATTCCTATCTGAAATTTAATCCTTTTCTAATCTGAAACAAAATCCTGATTTGTTTTTTCAATTAGATTAAGATGGCATCGCAATGCTGTTTTGAAATTACCCTGCTTATAAGACAGTACGGTTTCCAATATCGACCAAATCATTTAAAACTCATATGGACTCGTATCACGCAACAACCAGATGCATTTTGATAACTCGTTGCGGATTTTTTATCTGGATTCACAAATATTAGTTCTATTACCCAGATGTACTCTTTTGTTGTTCGTTGTTACTCTTTTTTTCCTTAGCGCTATATGCTACTAACATCGCCAAACAATTCCCATTTAGTGGGTAAATTTCTCAATTTCTACTGTTGCAGTGGATTCTCCAAAAAATACATTTTATTAGAGCCCAAATGTAGGAATCGAAACAGAAAAACATGTATGGTATAATGCGTTATTTAATTCAGTGGTAAAAGTTGTACGATTTTATATAGAATTGGTTTAGGATGTATGACCAACAAATCATAGACAAGAATTTTGGACCTTATATCAGGGGTTATAAGGCTAATCGGTTGAATTGTGTGGATAAGCAGACATCAAATTCGCAGCCATTCTATTCTTGTCTCTTATGGTCTAGTGGCTTTGGTAGTTAGATTTTTTTGTCTATGATTCGTTGGTCATACATCCTAATTTTATTATTTATGGTGTGGATGTTTTGTGTAATATGTGAGTTTAATGTGTTGCGCACGTTGATTGGATTGGCTGTTTGGATTCGGAATTCTCTAAGTCTTTGTGCGTATTTCGGGGAGAGTCGGTGGTTCTACTAATCTATTGGCGTTGGCCAATACCACTGCCAATACCACTACTTCTACATCATTGGTTGTCTACCTGTATGCAGTTTGGACCATTTTTTGAAAGTGAATTTATTCTTGGGTCTGCAACGTAATATGATTTCACATTTCCTGTTTATATGTGTATATGATGTATCATTATATTGTATTTTTCTGCAATGCATACGACCATGCGGTCGAAACATATAAAGGGGAGAACCATAAATTATTTCCAATGTTATACATGTGTTTATGTTATTTTCCTTTAAATCCCAAACGTGCTTCGACAAGAGCTTTGCATTTCTTAAGGGACGCTGCATTTGTTATGTATATATATGTGTGTGTAAGAAATGCAACTAAATGCTTCAGTTGCCTACTGGAGAAACCAGTGATTTCACCATCTTCTGACTTGCTACATGGGATTATCCGGGATTTTTGGCCCAAACTGTAACACTTTTTTTCTTCCGTCAACCATGCAGCCACCACACCAAAGTGACTGCAGTAATAACCACTCCAAAATTGCAGTAATTATTTTGTTTTACTATTCACTGCGGATTTGATCCTCGCTCCTAGCTTTCGTCTTTCTCTCATATATTTATGCTGTGCTGTCCTTTGTACGTCAGTCAGGTAGGAGATAGTAGATATTGATGCAAAACCATTCATACCACCTCTCCTGAAGCAGTGTACACTACCACCATTCTCGTGCCTCACGAGGTTCTCTAAATCCTTCATATTTTAGACCCTTCCTTTGATGCGCCCACTACATATTGCCTACCCAGAGTCCTGCGAACTCAAAAATCAAGACGTTGTTTGTCACGTCCAACCTTGCCATACGGTCAGGGCCTTACTTCTTAGTTATTGTTATGGCTTGGAAACACGAACGTTTCGTTCATATCCATCTGCTACTTGCAGTCAGTAGCACCGTGCAGAAGTCTGGGTTTCGGCATTTCTTTGTTTACGTCTATACGGTGTCTTTCTCACGATTCTTGTGTTAAACCAAAGGGTGCAAATTAGTGTTGATTCTCATTGCATTGACGCTGCTGCATAGTTGTTGTAGTGCATCAGTAAAGCTACACAATATTTAGTTATGCTGCCTGGCATACTCTGCAATTAAAGATTGCATGCTACCAGAACATGCTCAAACGATGCATAACGCCCCCCACCGATGACAATCATCAGTTTAACCTCCAGCCCCATCATCAAATATCGCTAGGGAATCGAATTACATCATACAATGCTCTCATGGGGAATCGCAGCCTGGCTTTCCACAAAATAGTCTACGATAGCTTTCTTTGCCTATGTGTCCCATGCTGCTCATGCGCATTGGCTGCCTAACCGTACTGCCTCAGTCACACGCGTCTCCTCTTCAATGTGACAATTTTTGTTTTAGTCACAATATCTTTCCTGCCTTTGTTTTTCTTGTGAGATATCTATTTTTTCCCGTATCTGTCTCAATCCAGCCCATATATTTTCCACCGCGCCTACCACCTGTTTAGTTTCCTGGGTGGCCTCTTCCCTATCAATCATTTTTCTCACGCACCATTTCCTTCCTGTCCACACTATTGGATGGGCCACACGAACAATTGGATCCTCGAATCCCATATCATCATCTTAATTCATCCACCAGCAATGTTAAAGGCAGCTTGAGTGTTGCAGTAGCACTATATAGCCCAACTCCTGTAAATCTGGTGGGAGGGATCATGTCACTCTCGTAGGATGTTGTTAGCACAATGTTTCATTCTCTCCACTCTTAATGGTATTTCATACACTCGGAGTGGCCATAAGAGTCTCTTGAAAAGGCCGTGTTTATAATGCTACACTTTAAACTTCCATGCCAAACCGCAGTTGTCAATAGCAGTTAGTCTCCGTCTCAGATGTGCCTCAATCTCAATACCCCTCTTGATATTATTTAAGGGTACTGCGCAATATGGCCAATGCTCTTAAATACTTGCTCCCTGCTCGTTGTAATCAGCTCCGCACCAATTTCGAAGTGAAATTCCTCAACCACCCTGACCGCGCATTATGGACAGACTGCGACGTGTTTTAGTTTTGGTGTGCAGTCGACATTGCGAGAATAACTGACACAAATGTGGAAGGAGAGATGTTGCATATCTTCTTGTTAACACTATTGCGTCAGTGCCATTCATAAATGCACGCAGTTGTGGAAGTACCAGGTGTCCTTTGATTTTCATTCATTCCTCCCGAGTAGCTTATTGCAGCTTTCCCTACCAACTCCACAGCCATCACGCACATGAGTAGAGAAATGGTACATACTACCAGGATGCTTATTTCCTGTTCCACATAACTACTGATCCAACATATCGTATGAGAAGGTCCCTCGCACTTTCAGGAATTCCAAAAATGTAATACTTTGTGTATCAGTGCATGGAGACTGATCCATATGCATTTTCCACGTCAGGCCAAGTCAGCTCAGAGTCTCTTCTTTTCTTAGCATGCTGATTACAGCTCGAAATCATCTGAGCATCGCCAAGGCAGCCTGCAAATCCTGGGGCACTGGCTTTCTGAACTGTTGTGTTTATGAGTTCATTTAGTGGTAGGAAGCTTGACATCCTTCTTGCCACCACTCCATAAAACATCTTTCTCTCTACATTGAGGATGGATATCGAACGAAACTGGTCGATTGATTATGCTCTTTTCTCCTTGAAGGTGCGTGGCCTAGTGGTTAGAGTGTTGGACTCTCGATCATGAGTTCTTGGGTACCATTCACAGAGAAAGCAGCACATTGTGTCCTTGACCAAAGCACTTCATTTCATGTGGTTCCAGTTCACTCAGCTGAAAATAAGTAGTCACGGGTGAATATGGTGACACTTCCGTCAGGAGTTGCAAGGATAGATAGTATTCAGCAACGGAAAAACTAACGGAAAGATAATTTCCTTGGTTCAATTCGGAATATCTGCTACGATCTACCGACAGTTCCGTTCTTTCCTCCTTAGTCACCTGCAAGCCCTCTACCAAGCACTAGTCCTGTATCACAGTTTCATATTTCCACGCTCGCTGCAATATACTCAGCAACACTCTGAGGACGTCCGGATGGTGTTTTTAAATGTTGTACGATAAACTATTGTAGTATTTTTCATAAACATCTCAACGTCTTTGATTGTGACCTCCGAAAGGTCGATCTAGATCTCAAACTCGGGTGAAAGCAACTCATCAGTGATTGCGTGCATGTAGGAGACGTGTTTTTACGAATGTAAAGGTGTTACGAGTACATAATTCACGAGACTACCGCTTTTCTTGCTCTTCTGGCACATGAGTTCTCCACCCTTGGCGTAAATACAATAGGGAATGCATTGTGTGGGAGTTACATTCAGTTCTATCTTCAACCTTCTCTGTTTTTACCGTAACTGTTTTTTTTTGTTTTGTTTTTTTCAGCTGACACCAGTTTGTTTCGAACAACCTCATTAATACAGCTCGGCACATTTCATAGATAACCGCGGTAAACGGGCTTACATTTCTAGATGTTCATTCTTTCAAGTCGTTCTGTAGAACCGCACTGATATTCGGATCTAGAGAAGCCCAAAACTCGATATAGTTGGATCATAGCACAGACAGGTTCCTGAACAGTGTATGGTTCTTCCCGCGTATTTCTTCTTTCAACTGCTTTATTAACTGCTTCTGATTTGCGTTGCTATCTAGCAAAACAAATTTTTTTTGTGATATGGATGTTCATCCCTTTTCAGTTCCTATACATGCTTCCGTAACTAGAAGCGCCACTCTGATCGATCACTCTCCTCTATCATGCTGTTTTCTAACAAAACATTGAGTTAGATAAAGCCTCGACGTCTTGCATCTTAGTGAATGTTTCACAGCTGGCTGTATCAGGGCCCAACCAGCGCTATCCTTAGTAAACATTATTACATAGGGCTGCTTGCAAATGATTTTACTGATGATAGCTTTTGCAGTTACTAGTAGAACTTCCTATGTGTGCATATGAAACAGAACAAATACTTAACTGCGTTGTAGAGCACCTCCAGCAATTACTCAGTGTACATGTTCAGTGGGAAATTCGGAAAATATGTCGCATTTTACTAGAAATGTATGATCCGCCAATTCGATTATGCATGAGTAGTGTGTTGCACTAATCGATTATCCACTAAGTAAAGAGGTTTAGTTGCAACCAGGTTACTCTCAGATAGAAAGGTGTCAGGAGTGAACGGAATTCCAGCAGAAGTGTGGAAATATGGATATAATCTCATTAGATGTCTCCACCAGTCTATACTGGGATCATGGAAGGCATGGGATTTCCCACAGCACTGGACAGATGCTGGCAAATGTGACAGGAATGAATGCGTGAACTATCCAGGGATGATCACAGACTGGACAAGATAATCATAATAGTTCTACCTGAAACTCAATGTGGTTTCAGAAGAGGAAGAAGCCCCATGGATTTGGGGTTAGGCATCCGACAAATCAAAAAGAAACATGTAGAACAGAATAAGACATTTTATGCTGTCTTCGTTGACTTAAGGAAGATATTGGATACAATAAGACGGTCGGCCCTGGAGAAAGTGCTCATAACGTCTGGATATCTGGAAAATTTGACGCATATGATAGTGTCACTACACACTGGCAGGTGGGTTCAGATCATGAAGAAAAACTCCAGCTCTGCCCATTCTGATGTTACAGTAAAAGCCAAGCGGAGCTATGTGCTAGCGTCAACGTTATTTTATATTTTATTTGTCAACGATACTCAAGGAAGCATCATTCCACAACTCAAGTGAAAGTGTGTATATATAGATAAGACTTCATTCTAACCTGTTTAAAGTGTCGCACTCCAACGCTAAAACAAACGCCACACATAATTTAGTGAAAGAAATATTCGAGATGTTGATTGAGACTTTGTCTCCCAGAGCACAGAGGACATGCAGAGCTTTGTGGATGTTTAATACGGAGCAGGCACAAAGTTTGGCTTGAAAATAAACATCAGGAAAACAGAAGTTCTTTGTCAGCTATGTCCTGATTTGAACCATGTAGCACAACCTGAGCGTATCTTTATTGAAATGCAGGAGCTTGTAGAAAAATAAGCCACGATGGTAGGCTCAGTAAACTCATTACTTCAATGATGAGCAAGGCTAGCCTTCGTACGGCTAGCATTCGTAAGGCTAGCATTCATAAGGCTAGCATTCGTAAGGCTAGCATTCGTAAGGCTAGCATTCGTAAGAATAACATTCGTAAGGCTATCATTCACAAGGCTAGCATTCGTAAGATTGGAGCAATAAACACGTGTTGGTCCAAATGAAGTGCAAAGTATACTAAGAAATAGTATTATCCACCCTATTATACTGATCGGAGATATGGACGATATACCACAAACAGTTAAAAAATGTGCATGCATTCATTGATACACATAAGACAGCTCATGAACATCACAAAGAAAGACAAGCTCAAGAATACTCGCATTGCTAGAGAAAGCCAAACTCCCTAGCATACATAAAATAGTGGTGCAACGAAGCCTTCACTGACTTCGGCATATCTGAAGAATGAAGAAATCCCGGTTGCAAAGACAATTACTCAACTCTCATTTGTCTGGTTATATGAGAAATCAGAGTAGATCCTGACTGAGATACATGGATGTGGTTAAACGTAAAGAGATTGGACGTTGATACCCGCAGCTGCCCTAAGGTAGGTGAGGATAGAAACTAGCGGAGACGATCGGTTTACTTCTGATCCTACGGCTAGTGACATTTCATATGGACAGTCATCGTCGACTAACGAGGGACTGCTTATAATATATGACATATATATATAAAAATACATGTCCTTCCCGCATCCGGTTGGGCATGCGCAAAGCGCGAAACAAAACCGGGTTTTTCTCTAGAGATAAAGGTAAAAAAATAGCGGAGATTTCTAAACTATCAATGTAA
>JAOPJM010180777.1:0-13009 GCA_027124095.1 Muusoctopus leioderma
TATATATACATACGTATATATATGTGCGCGCGTGTGTCTATATATTTGTGTGTGTGTATGTGTGTGTGTGTGTGTGTTTGTGTGTGTATAGATTCACACTTTGTGACGTATACGCTCATGACTCAAAGTTTCACTGATGTAAAAGCACGGCAGATCCTTAGTTTCCTGCAGCGTGAAGTGGTGAGGAAACCACGCGTCCTAAAGCAGGCTAATTATCGTTAAATGTTAAGTTCTTTCCTATTGGTGAGTTCAGATCACATGATTAGGCTTACAGATAGTTGACGGTTGGGTATTCCTGAACGACTGCCGAATATGGAACATCTCTAATGCAATAGATAAGAGTAGTCTCCCTTGCTTTCATTAATACTTCCAATAAGATTTCAGCAAATCTCAATAATAGTTATATTAACAGTTTTATCAAATAATGGCTTAAATTTCGCTGTTGAAAGTGCAGTTTACTTGTTAAGAGATACAGTGCGCCGTTGCAATATTTGCAGTTACTCGTACAGGAGAAAATGTCGTTTGCGTGATCCAATCAAGTATGGACTTGTTCGAGCTTGCCCCAGTTTATATTGGAACGGTCATTTTCATGATGCCGAAGTTTCGATATTAATTGGATTTCCAGGTGGATTTTCCCCGGTCTCTGGAACGGAAGGAATATATCTGCTGAGTGAACACTCTCTTGAAGTTTTTAGTTGTGAGGCCCGTGTGTTTCCTCTGGATACGATTAGGAGAATTGAGGGTCACCGTATAAACCACTGCCTAGTAAAAGACACAATCTCGTCAGTGGAAAAGTGGTTTGACTTCAGTAGTTGCAGGTGGGTGCATGAGATAGGAGATCTGTAGGTGTATGTATATTTCTTTTGCAGCGGGTCATTTAGGAAGCGATGTTGTCTAGACACGAGTAAGTAACTTTAACATTATGCCTATTAAAAAGGTTATGGTGTATTTCATATGCTTTGTCCTGAGACAGAACAAACACAACAAACGATAAACATAGTGGTTGTTTTGAACGACCGGGGCAAATGACGGGAAATAATGCCGTTCGGCGGGGACAGGACAGAACAGACAACATAAAGTAGGAAAGTAACGTTAAGGAGAGAAAACGTGGTTAAATTGGATAATTAGCCCTTTGAACTAAAAGTTGGAGAGAGAGAGAGAGAGAGAGAGAGAGAGAGAGAGAGAGAGAGAGAGAGAGGGCACTGCTTGGTGATGTGTACAGTGCCAGGGTCAGCGAGAGAAAGGACGTAAAGAGGCAACGGTGTAAGTGAAAGCGAGGGGGCTAGAGTTGAATTCTGGGAAGGAGACAAAGAGGAGAGAGTGAGGAAGGCAGATAAACAAAGGGGGGGACAGATAAAATGATAGAGGCAGTGGGATAGAGAGGGAAAAAAGGAGAGGAGAGAGAGAAAGATAAATATAGAGTTGCAAATGGAGAAACAAGAATACATGATACTGTGATATTACATTTGCGTACATTACTTACCGATATGGAAGAAAATTATGGACAGAATATGAACAAACGAAAATATAAATGCATTTTTCTCGTCCTCAGCTGCTGTCTAGCGGGTCCAACAATTTCGGTACTTCGAACAGCAGTATCGTCTTCACTGGTACACTAACGTTCAGTGTATGAATTTATTTATTGACACCGCAAGTATAAAAGTCGAAGTTGACATCGGCAGGAATTGAACTCAGATCGCAGAGAGCCAGAACGAATGCTGCTAGGCATTTTATCTGACGCTGTAACACCTCTCCAAATCCGCTGTTTATACATACATACATACATACATACATAAATACACCCCCCCCCATATATATAGAGAGAGACATACATACAGACAGAGAGACAGACAGACACATAGAGAAGTAGAGAGGAGAGAGAGAGGAAGTAGATAGATAGAAATATATTAAGGAAACACCCACACATACATGCACACACATACACACACACAAGCACACGCACACGCACACGCACACACATGCACACACAGACACACATACATCCATACATACATACATACATACATATATACATACATACATACATACATATATATAGACGTGTGTCTGTATTAGAATGTGGTAGTGTGTGTGTGTGTGTGTGTGTGTGTGTGTGTGTGTGTGTGTGTGTGTGTGTGTGTGTGTGTGTGTTCGCTGGTGGGTTGAGGGAGGTGTATTTTCTTTTGTAGAATAGATATGTTAAATATTTCCACATTTCGATGTCTGACTAACAACAATTCCAAGCTCTTATATAATCAGTTCATTTTTTTATATTATCGATCTCCGCAGGACAATCATTGCATCTCCATTGTGTTCGATTATGTATAAATGTACTTGTTAACCTACACAGAAATTGCCCACTCTCTTGTTGATAAATTTCTGTGAAAAGAAGAGATACATTTTAATAATTTTGATATTATGAAACATATTATTCCTATTGATGAAAGATGGCTCTACTTAGCCGCATAGCCCGCTAAAAATAGCTGCCAAATATCCCCCGAAAGTTCACCCTACTGTATCATAAACAAAGGAGACATTGGGTAATATTGTCCTGTAATATCTGCTTAATTAGGGCCAATCAGGGACTAAACAACAGCAATATGTACAACAACAACAACAACAACAACAACAGCTATTAATATTCTGCCGAGTTCAAATTTGCCTTTCATCCTTCCGGTGTCGATAAAATATAAAGTACCAGTCAAGTACTGGGGTTGTTGGCCTTGTGCCTATGGTAGAAACAAATATTATTTATATTTCTCATATAGATTGGTAGAATCGTTAGAGTATCGGGCAAAATCCAATGTGGTATTTGTTCCGGCATTTTACTTACTGAGTTCAATTCCCTCCAAGGTTAACTTTGCCTCTTTCATCCTTCTGGAGTTAATAAAATAAAATATCAGTCATGTACTGGGGTCAGTTTAATCGACTAATACCTCTAATGAAAGTTTTGGCGTTGTGTAAAATTATTAATATTCTTACTACTGTTTCAGTGGCTGAATTATTTGATCATCGGACCCAATGTCCACTAGTAGCCAGTTGAGTTCCTTTCCTTTCTGAGTTCAAATCTTTCCGACGTCGACTATGTCTTTCATAATTCCAGGGACGAAGAAATAAGTACCAGTAATGTACTGTGGACGATGAAGTTGAATTACCCTTCCCCCAATATATACGGCCTTGTTCCAATGATAGAAACTATTATTACAGACATTATTATTATTACTGTCGTCGGGCAAATGCCATGCAGTATTTCTTATGGATCCTTAGGTGCTAATTTCAAGTCATGTCAAGGTCAACTTTAACTTTCGTCCATCCGAGCTCGATAAAATAAAGTACCAGTGAAGTACTGGGTTTGATTTAATAGAGTAGCCCCTTCGCCCAAATGTATGGCCTTGAGGCTATCTTTGAAACAATTATTATTCAATTCTGCCTTTAACCCTAGCGGGGTCGATAAAATAAAGTACCAGTCATGTAGTGGATTTAGTACCCTTCTGTTTTTTTCAGCAACAATTACTAAAGTTTTGTGCGAAGTCCTTCATCGGATAAAGAAAATATGTTTTATCTATTTGACGGTGCTGAGAATATATACGTGAGCGGGAAGAGATAGCAAGTTGAGTGGTTGGGAAATAAAGTGAAACGGGAGCCGATAAATAGTCAGTTGTCAGAGTGAGAAAGTGTTGTATGGGGATAAGGACAGTGATAAGAGACAGAGAGACTAAATCCAATATCAGATGAAGAGAGGGTTCCTAAACGAAGCTGTGGGTTCAGGAATGTTGTAAGTATATAGATGTATTTATATACTTACAACATTTTTACATACTCAACCACATTAACACAAGCTCGAACGGACAAAATAACATTGTTTTCCTAGCGGAGACGGCCGATGTGTTAATGTGGTGGATGGAAATATTTATCATTATGCGCATGCGAACACATTTTATAAAAGGTTTACATTAACGCTTTACGTTTGGCGAAAGAACATGGGGGAAAATATTAAAGTGATTAGGGCGCTGCAGTTTGAAAGTGCCTTTTGTTAATAGGTGGTCTGTGGGGCACGAGATATTGTTGTTTTTATTATCAGAGTAGGAGAGGAAGGTCATGCGTAAATGGAAGCAGTGGGCATCTATGTCAATGTGCTCGAACCCGTAGCATTTTCGTATCCCCACATCATAGAAACTTACCCAAATTTACGAAGTTTTATAAATATGATGCATACCACAACAATCGTTTCCTATTCACCATAGATACTCCTAGAACATATACGTGGTTACTCAACCTTCCATAAATAGCTGCCTAATCCATCCCCCTCAAAACACACCAAAAGAAAAAGAACACATAGGACAATGTTGTCATAGCTTTACAAACAGAATGTGTTGGCCCCGGTTGGAAGGTATTTTAACATATGTATGCTCGATTAGAGTTCATCTAGTGCTAAACAACAACACCAACAACAACAACATCTACAACCATAAATAATCGCTGAGAAAATTACGTTCTAACAAAAGCTGTCATAGAAAAGCTGCTTTATATCTCTGATGATAGATCTGTTTACTAAGGGTTGACATGGAGCTAAATATATACAACAACAAGGGAACAGCAAGTAAATGATGTCTTGAAGTGGGAAATAACAGACAATATTCTAGCAATGACGCACTAGTAATTTCAAAAACACTATCTTCGTGGGACGCAATTTTCGAAACTAAAATGATTTTTAAAGTTGGCACACGTGAAGATAATATTGAGATGGGGTGGAGTCGAACGAATCAATCTTATTATTCTAATGTTACAGTGGCGGCGAATTGGCAGAGTCGTTAGCGTGTCGGATAGAATACCTTACGGTATTCTTTCTGTCTTACTGCGCTCTGAGTTCAAATCCTGCCGAGGTCAACTTTGCCTTTCATCTTTCCGGGGTCGATATAATAAAGTACCACTCAAGTACTGAGATTGTTGGCCTTGTGCATAAATTAGAAACAATTATTTTAATGTTACTTGTTTTCTGAACCCCGAAATGATGAAGTGTAAAGTCACCTGTACTTGAATGGATAACAATGAATAGCGAAAGTGAATACCACAGGTTATTTAGCCGAACATTAGTTTGAACGACGGCTTTGTAAGTAATGTACTAACTTATTATTTGAAACGTTTGCTATTTCTCTCGTATAAGTTATTTTTGATAATATTCTTACTAATAACTGATATAACATCTTTTGTTAACACACTTAAGGAGCGCAAACCAAATAAATACGAGACAAATTCAGCCCAAATAAAAACAGCAAACAATACAATGAAAACTTATTAACCGGACCAAGCATAAACATGGAAGCATTATATTGAACTTAATGCATAACAAATTACGTAATAAGGAGCGTGCGCAATTGTACATGAAAAATAAATCTGTACCCGATGGAGATAAAAACAATAAAGGGCCAGAGTTGATTCAACGAGACTGGCAAATAAAAAATGCCTTAAATGAACATGAAAGGAATACGTTTCTATACTACATACATATGTTACACCTACACACTACCGTAGAAAGACACTACCACAATATACACAAATACTATCTGGGGAGAAAATAACCATAGTCTAATATTAACATTGCATCCCAACAGATTAGCTAATTTCAGAGGATATGTTCTTTAAAAAAATAAAAAATATCTGACATAGAAATAAAGCATTTAAAAGAAAAAATATGTAAAGAAAATAGAAATAACACACAAAAACAAACAACAGAAATGAAAAAAAATACTAAAGTTATAAATATTGAGAACGTAAATGAGGAAGCTAGGCGTAGGGCAAGAATAACAAACAAAAGGAAATTAAAAGACAACAAAACCAGATCTCAGCATGCCTACAGAATATTGACCAGCAAAAGATTTGTATGAATAGAAAGATCTAAATATGGAAATGTTGAACATGCCAATAAACTAAACGTAGAAATATGTAAAGAATTAAAATCAATAGAATATCTTCCTATGGACTAAATTTAATAATGGCAGAAGCAAGAATAAGAAAACGCAAACAACCGTAGACGGATGGTAATATCAATATGAATGTCCAATTATGTGTGGAGCAGCAGAGTAGTCTGATAGAAAAGTGGATACTTTCTGGAAATATAAAATATAACGACGTCTAATGCCAGGTAAACAACGTGGAATACAAACATACAGAGAACGATATCAAATATAAGAAACCTCTCGTGTATTTAAATGAAATACAAAAACGAAAATATATTAAGGAAAGCAAGAAAGAAAATGAGGGAAACATACTGGAGAAATACAAGATAACAAAAAAACTTGTATCGGAAAGGAAAGAACATGTAAGACAAGAGATCCTCACTAAATCGCAAACAAATATTACCGAGAACTAGATAAAAGTAAACAGAAAACAGCAGCATAACATCGGCAAGAAATATAATAGGATTCCTTTAGAGATGAATATGGATATCGGTTGGATCACCTTGTCTAGATTAAAAGAATCTAGGAAAATAATGACAATCTAATGATGAATCTAGATATTACAGAATAAGTGTGTCTAACATAGGCACAAGGCCAACAACCCCAGTACTTGGCTGGTACATTATTTTAGCAACCCCGGAAGGATGAAAGGCAATGTTGACCTCGGCGGGATTTGAACTCAGAGCACAGTGACCCCGGACAACTAGAGAGCAACCGGAAATGAAAAGATTCCGACGTTATTGCTGAAACGTCAAAAGAAATATCCATAAAGTGTTTTCAGTAAGAGTGAGACAATCTGCTACTGACAGAACCAAAAAGAACAAAGGAATAGCACGGTGGGGGATATGAGAATTAGGCCAAACACACAGAGTTAGAAATACTTAGGAATTCATGAACTATAGAGACTAGAAGCCATACAGGAAAGAACAAGTTTGGGAATGAACACTATATATGTATAAGCTTAATAATAAAACAGAGATAAAAAAATAATAAAGCCATTGGCATCACTACTGTAGATATGCATCGCAATTCATTAAAGTTATGACATTCTTAACTGAACGCTAAATGAATTAGCAAGACTAGACATGTAAAATAATGAATACATTTAGACTGCACCGCCCAAAATCTGACATAAATTATATTCTCCTTGAATACAGGTATGTAGGGATTGTCTACAGTATATATCTCCTTGAATACAGGTATGTAGGGCTTTGCTACATTATATTCTCCTTCAATACAGGTATGTAGGGCCTTTCTACATTATATTCTCCTTGAATACAGGAATGTAGGGCTTTTCTACATTATATTCTCCTTGAATACAGGTATGTAGGGCTCTGAAATATCAAATAAAGATTAAAGGAAAAACAAAAACAGCATTGTGTGATCTAGAAAGCCTACATATACAAAATGAAAGCTGAAGTGACAGACAGTTGTGGGAAATAGAGTAAAATGAGTGCAGAAACGTTAATAGGATTAAAGGTCATGCTAAGACAATTGCAAGAAATGGCCCTCCCTATACAGTCCATAACTGACAATACTTGGTAAAGTGACAACGAATGAAGACAGTTTTCCCAGGGGTACTGAAACTCAAAGCCAAGACTGACAGAACAATATCAAATGTTCTCAACAAAAACAACCAATATCACACGAGGTACTACAAATGTGAATGCGTGAATATTTTGTGGCAGGGAAAGAAAAACAAACACATATGGGACAAATAATAATAATAATAATAATAATAATAATAATAATTGTTTCTACAATAGGCACAAGGCCAACAATCCCCAGTACTTCAGTACTTGACTGGTACTTTATTTTATCGACCCCGGAAGGATGAAAGGCAAAGTTGACCTCAGCGGGATTTGAACTCAGAGTGCAGTGAGCCAGAAAGAATACCGTTAGGTATTCTGTCTGACACGCTAACGACTCTGCCAATTCGTAATAAAAATAATGATTAACAATAATGATTAACAGTAATAATTAGTAATAAGACGACAGCTTGTGCCATTTTATCAATCAACCTTACCTGACTACGTCGATCAGTCGACATGGTGTCCGTTCTAAAACAAACCTCTCAAGTCAGCGGATTCGCGAGTAGTAGAGAGAGAAAAAAAGAGATTACAAGACGTTGTACGTTCGTCCTGTTGTCCCTTTTTTTCTTTTTTTTTTCTTTTGCCTTTTCGTCTTCCTTCGGCAAGAGAGACTCTCGTCAACTTGACGTTGATGGTCTGCTAATGCTTGGGGCTTGTGACGGGCAGCAGCGGTAGCTGGGTGCTACAGCTGTTTATTTGATCGGGCCGAACCAGAGGACATGTTGTTCCATTGGAAGTGACGTCACGACTCACGACAGCTGCTTGGCCTTTGGGAGGGGGGAGGAGCTGTGCGAAGTGGTGGGCAGCGAGAAATTCCGAAAGTAGCGTCCCCTAGCGGCGACGTACAAAAATAAACTAATCACTTCGAAAGTTGTCTACTCCTGGCGTGGTTTCATTTCCACCTCTCACCGAGTAAATTAAGTTAGATATATATATATATATTATTATATATATATAATTATACGGTGAATTTTAGTACTATAATAATTGTTTCTAACATTGGCACAAGGCCAGATATTGGGGGGGGGGAGACAGTTGATCATATCGACACTTTGTTTTATCAATCGACCCCGGAACGATAAAAGGCAAAGTTGACCTCGGTGGGATTTGAACTCAGAATGTAAAGGGTCGATACAAATACCGCAAGACATGTTATCCGATGATATAACGAATCTGACAATCAACTGCCCTTTCGGACTATAATAATATTTATGTGTGTTCCGAATACAGCAGAAACTCTATTAAACATCGTTAATATTAATAATTAACAAAAGCAACAACAACAAAAAATGATTAGATGGGCAAGTTTGGTCGGTGTTTATAACTTCGTGTGATTTGGGTGGCGAAGTGAAACAAAATTTGGGGGCTTCGTTGTTGTTTAAGACCAGGGGTCCCCAAACTTTTTAACCCGTCGACCCCCCCTCTAAAGAAAAGGCAGAGGAAGTAAATGCAATCGACAAAAGATTACTGATTATTTATAATATTTAAGATGAAAAGTAAAAAGCAAGTCTACCCGCTTTCGACCCCTAGAGAACTCTGATCGACCTCGGGGGGTCGATACCGACCACTTTGGGGACCCCTGTTTAAGACCAACAGGTTAACCCCCCGATTTTGCGAAGCTATGATCAAAGATGTTCCAGCCGTGACAAACCTGTCTTGTGTTGTAATATCAAGGTCTACATTGTCCGACGATGTATCCCTTTCTTTTATTTTCGTTAAGACAGCAGGGTGTGATTTGATGGAGATGTGGCTGCTATTTCTAGCCAACGAGGGAGGTAGAGACTCCCTCGTTGTGCATGGTGGGTGTTTGACGTAAATGAACCTCACTTATCCAAAGTTTTCTATTTAATCTTTTTTCGTCTTATCCTCGGAATCCACGTAATTCCTCCCCTGGACCAACCACTAAAGTCATATTCTTTTCACAGCGAAATTTCAAGCTCATTAAACATATTGTTGTTACATTGCTTTCTAATTAATTATTATTATTATTTTGTCGTTAATGTTGTTGTTTAGTACCCGGTCAGCCGTGATACAGCAGACCAATGGTCAGAGATGATCCAGCCGTAACCATCTCATCCTATATTGTTTTCCAGACAATATCCTGGCTCATATTAGCGAATGTCATTTTTTTGTGATTTGAGGGAAATTTGACTGCTATTTCTAGCAAGTCGAGCAACCGTGTAGGCTCGATTTTTCTTTTCTCTAATCATTAAGATTGGTATTATATAATATTAAAGATGTATTTTTATGATTATTTTAGTTCGAAGCTATTGGTGGTGGTGGATTGGCAGAATCGATGGAGCATCAGACAAAGTGACTTGCGGTATTTCTTCCGATTCTTTACGTTCTGAGTTCAAATCCAGCCGAGGTCAACTTTGCATTTCATCCTTCCGCGGAGGTCGGTAAACAAGGTACCAGTCAAGTACTGGGGTCGATTTAATCGACTTAGAAACTATTTGACTTCGATGCTGCAATATAAATTCAACTACCCACTCGAACACCACGTAATGTCATCACGCTGAGAACTGAGGTTTTACATAGGGATACCGACACCTGTTGCTATAGATGTCTGTCTCCCTGTAACAGTGTGTGTGTACATTGAATCAAAACTACGCTTGGTTGCTATGCTACATAGACAGAATCAGTAGAGAGTCGTATTAAATATGCCTTACCTTCTTTCTTTTTTTTCCCCCCTCTCTCTTCTATTATAATTCCATTCGCATTTTGGATGCCTCATGGGAATTATGTCAGCCGTCTGTGTGTGCCTTCTGACCACCACTCAGTTTCACTCCATTGTTGTTAGGGGGTCTTTGTGGGAGGGCGGTCAGCGTTTGGTCCTATTATGTGACACGCGATTAAAGTATGAATGTTCTTTGACGTCGGTGTTTACTGCGTTCCTTAAGACACCAGTTCTGTTGTTGTTGTTGTTGTTGTTACATGCCATGTCGTGTTTCCAGTATTTTTCACGATCTACCATTAATGCATTCTGTGAGATTGTTTTTTGTCCATAGTGATAAAAGCCTGTCTTTAGCATGTCCCCTTGTTTTCAAGCACGTGAACCCTTCAATCTCCACTCTGTCTCTAATTGTGTTCGTATCTAGGTACGTGATGTGCTCGTCAAAAATCCTTTCTTTGTATTGATTACAGGTTGTTCATGTTTTTTCTTTGTATATGGTGGGTTCTATACAGGGCTGATTCATTCCACTATGGGTCTACAAATGGTTTTGTATTGTCAGGATCTTAGTTTTAGTTGTGGTTTTTTTCTTTCTTCTGAGGGACCTCATGAGCATGTGTAAGATTGTATTGCATTTTGTTTACTGTTGAGGTAATGTGTAAATCAAAAGTTAGGCTGTGAGTGATGGTGACGTGAAGATACTTAAATTGGTTGACTCTGTTTAGATCAGAGGTCGGGACCCTGTGACTCCGGAGTTGTATGTGGCTCTTTTGCCTATCTCGAGAGACTTTTAGGCGCTCTGAAATATTTAGTATTTTTTTTATTTATTTATTATTTCCACGACTTATGAGCTGGACATTGAAACAATTTCAGACAAGATTCAAAGCCAAAAATTGCATTGAGTAAGAAACAAATTAGCTAAATTCGTGTTTTTTTGTATGTAGTCTTGTATATAATAAATTATGCAGCTCTGATAGTCTCAATTATATATATATATATATATATTTTTAAAAAGCTAAAAATGGCTCTTCAGATTGAAAAGGTTCCTGCCCTCTGGTCTAGATGCATATTATTGAGTTGATATGGATAGTCATGTTCTAGGAGGCCAATTGTCGCCACTACACATTCGGAGGTATTAAATTTCATTTACCATATATTGGCCCCAAGCTTCTAATGATGATACGGTCTTGCTATAGGGAATGGGAATCTATGTTAGTATTTATGGGTTTGTACATCAAGGTGTTATCCTCAAAAATTATTAGTGAGGAGGAAGTGATTACTTTAGACAAGTCATTTATGTGTAACAGCAATAACAAGGGTGCTATCACAGAGCCCTGTAGTACTCCCAATATTATAGGAGTTACTGTTAATTTACTACCATTTACTATCACTTGTAGCACTACAGCCATTTAACCAGGCCTCTATTCTTTCTAGGGTATTAATGTAGATTCTGTAATGTTTACATGTGTAATATTTTACTAAAATGTCCCAAGTTCAAATCTCACCGAGATCAACTAAAATACATCTATACTGCCTTATCCCCACAAAGAAAAGTCCTTTTGCCTATGTTACAAATCATTTAATGCTTGCAACAGAATTAACTCCAGTAAAAGCACCCAAGGTGCCAGATGGTGGTGGTGTTAAACTGGCCGATGGATTAAGTTTACCACTCATGTAGGTCATGGCTAGATTTGAACTCAGAACGGAAAAGAGCCAGAAAAAATACAAGGCATCCAGCCAATGCTCTAACATTTCCGCCCACCAGTCCACCACCCTAGCTGGGCCCCTAGCTACCAGTCCACTACCCTAGCTGGGCCCCTAGCTACCAGTCCACTACCCTAGCTGGGCCCCTAGGCTGTTAGCAATATGGGGCCTCCATCTTTAACCATCCTCCCCCCACTGCCCATTGAAAAATATGAATATCCCAGAATTTTTTCAGGCTCCTGTTAGCGACGGGCCTCTAGGCTTAAACCTACTCAGCCTTATAGTATAATCCAGCCTTGTGCCCTAGGCTAGTACTTTATTTATCTACCCTGAAAGGATGAAAGCAAAGTTGACCTCGGTGAGCTGGAATAACAATACTGCAAGGCATATATATATATATATATATATATCTAGTTCAATGATTCATATCAATTTGATGATGCAGTACCGTGTGGAACCTGGTTCTACAGGATGTTAAGTGTTAAAAACTTCCATCATAATTCTATGTAAGTACCTTTTGTTAAAAAACCCCTAAAAAGAAAACAGTTAATAGAATAAGCTTGTTTGCTTCAAGGAATGATGAATTCTAAGAAAGTTGACTTGAGGGGGGGGGGGATGGAACCCACATAACCACAGATTCCAAACTTGTTTCCAGTTAGTAATTAATTCCATTGCATTTTAACTTTGAGGCAACCTAACTCTGTGTGGAGGCGTGTGTGGCCTAGTGGTAAGGCTACTGGACTCACGATCGTAAGGTTGTGGGTTCAATTCGCAGCCAGTTATTCTATTAACTGTTTTCTTTTGGGGTTTTTTTTAACAAAAGGTTCTTACATAGAATTATGATGGAAGGTTTTAACACTTAACATCCTGTAGAACCAGGTTCCACATGACACCACATCATCAAATTGATATGAATCATTGAACTATATATATATATATATACATATATATATTCCCATACTGAATATATATATGTGGGAATATGTATATATGTATGTATATATATATATATATTCCCATACTGAATCAGTATGGTTGGTGACAGGAAGGGCATCCGACCGTAAAATGCTGCCTCAAGAAAT
>JAOPJM010181172.1:0-13005 GCA_027124095.1 Muusoctopus leioderma
TGCGTGCATGTGTATAGAAGGGGTACATCAGGTGTAGTTTTGACGTATTTCGGGTAGCAAGAGTGTCTTAAAGGATGTTAGAAACAATTATTATTATTATTATTACTATTATTATTTCGTGTCTATATCAAATCTTTGGACTTTTTTAACACAATCTTGCACATTCTTTGTGTTATTTCTCAAATCTTCCAAAAATGGGTAAACCAGCGGGTGATTCATGGTTTGGACTGTTCCACAGTCACACAAGGGGGATTTCTATTTTATGTCCCCCATTTCACTGTGAAGATTTCTTTTGGATTAGGCACTAGATCAGTTTTTTAATTTATTTATTAGGAATTGGCTTCCAGTATATCCCTGGTACTTATTTCAGCAACTCTAATGTAATTTGAATTGAAAACAATGAGGTATTGAACTAGATACCTTGATATCAAGTTTTTGCTTGTTTTATTAATCATGTCAAATCTATACATCAGTCAGTTGAGTATCAGACTTTTTATGGTTTGTTAGATAGACATGAACATCATCATAATTTTGATTCCCTCTTGGTGAGCGCTGAAGAACAGAAGACAGCTTCAAAATGATAGTCAATTTGTTGATGTTGTTTAACTCTAGGTCAGCTCTGATCAAGCAGGCCTATGATCAAAGCATTCCAACCATGACCATCCCATCGTATTTTCACATAGTGTATCCAGGACTACATTATTAAATTTGTCCTTTTTTTTAATATGGTAAGGTACGGTTTGAGTTAAATTTGGCTGCTGTTTCTAGCAGCCCGAGCGACCACGTAGAGGCTTCCTTGTTGTCTCAAGAGACACTTGGTAGATATGTTTGGTAGATACAACCACTAGTAGATAAAGTGGTTGATAGAGAGCTGTTGAATGTAGCAGGTAGTATATACAGCTGTTTGATACTGCACTTACAACAAAACCCTTTTCAAACTCTCACTTTTGACTCCACCTATCTTGCTGCCATGTACACACAGTTACCAAGTGTGAAAACTTCTCTGATTACACCAAAGCAACATGATGGTGTTTTTTCCATTGTTGTAATAACACCAGCCTTAAACAGTCACCTCTATCATCTTGAGTCTCTCTCTCTCTCTTCTCAGTTTCTGTAGAGCAAGATTTATCATAGACTTGATCTTCTATGTCACAGCATCTAGCAGGAGAACCTTGTAGCTAAGCTGCCTGCCTATGGGCTCCATCCATCTCTTATTTCATGGATAAGAAGTTTCCTGTCAGTCTGCTCCATCGCAGCATGAGTTGATGGGCTTTCGTTGACCCACATTCTATGAAATCTAGGTTCAGTTATGTCTTTCACACTTTTCCTCTAATCTTTCTGTACGTTAATGACTTGCTTGATGTTACTGCTAACCCCCTTCCCCCCACACCTATGCAGATAGTACCACCTTTTACACCTCCTTACTCTTCTGCACACAGGCCTCATCCATCCATAACCTAGATGCCTCCCACGAGACTTGCATTGTTTCTATGGACTGAGACATTGAAAACATCCTCTAATGGTGTATGACCACTTAGCCCCCTTCAACAGAGCAAAGACACAATTACTAAATAAATATATCAAGGAAACAGTCTTACACTATATAAGAACTACACATAGCTAATAATCCTCAATGTCACAAAAAATGTTGGGTATAATTTCTGATGATTTCTCAAAGTAGCCTCACATATGTAATATTGCCAAAAACTACATCCTAAACAGTAGGCTTTCTATTTGGGCCAGAAAATACTTCAGTTCTGACAATCTATGAAACCCAAGTGTGACCCACATTAGAGTACAGCTTACATATCTGGGACAAATAAATATCCTAAACCACATACTAAACTGAACATTTGGCTGAATGACGAAGACTCACTAATACACTACAACAACTAGTACACAAATTTATTGTTTCTTCTCTCTGTCTCTTCCACCCCTACTACAATATGCTCTGCTCCTCTGAACAAACAAACAGCCTCCCACCTCTGTCCAAACCCAACCAATTCACCCACTTCTCCTTCATTTATTGTCTATAGAGCCAAACCCTAGACTGAACACTTTGCCCAGTTATTCCATCCCAGAACTTCAGCTGTTTAAGCACATCCTCTATTTCAAAGTGGCTGAACACAAATTTTTTCCTCATTTCGCAGTGTATTGTTTTTGTTCCTCCCATTGAATCACAGTGTGTATATCAGACTGGTGTTCTGTCCGGTCACCTACTCCACTGATGACTTTCTGAAGCTAAGAGTCATCTGCAAAAAATTTTATTTTGCTGTATTTGATGACATTTGTGATGTCATTTATATAAATTATGAAGAGAAGTGGCTCCAACACAGTGCCTTGGGGGACACCACTAATGACTTTTGCTGGGCTTGACTGGACTCCGTCGATCACAACATGTTGGGTTCTGTTTACCAGGAAACACTTAATCCACTGCAGTAGTTTTCCACAGACCCAAATGTTGGATAGTTTTCCATTTCAACAGAATGCATCTTAAAAGTTTTGAACTATCTTAACTTATTTGTTTCTTTACATTTTGCCTTTGTTTATTTCATTTTGTTTTTCACACTGCAGAATTTCACTGTTAGGTCCCTGGATCAAGTCTGTCATTTCCTCTTTAATGAGATCCTAGAGCTTGTAGATTTGGACTGGAAAGGCCCTGGCGATGAAGTCAGTTGTAGTCGGTTTCATCTGATGCCTCGGTTTGCACGTGAATTGCCTGGTGAGTTGGAATTACACAGCTTCCCTTATTTTTTAACCCATTTTGTTAGATTTCTCCCTATTGCTGTTGATGATGATGATGTTGCTGTTGTTGTTTTTATGGCATAGGGAGAGAAGGTGGGGTGGTAATATTTGATGGCTTTCAGATATTGTTTGTGTGTTTGTGAGCATCTGTGTGTGTGTTTGTGTGTGTGTTTGTGTGTGTGTGTGTGTGTGTGTGCACCTATAATATATTGTGTTGTATGAATGTGTGCACAGCTGTGTCTGTGTGTTTGTGTACTTGTGTTTGTTGTTGTTTAACCCATGTCAGCCCTGATCAAGCAGACCTACGATCAAAGGTATTCCAGCTGTGACTATTGTCTTTTTATATATCTAAGACTACATGGTCCAATATGTCCTTCCCTTTTTAAGATGGCAGGGTGTGATTTGAGGGAGGTTTGGCTACTATTTCTAGCAGTTTGAGATACCACGTAGCAGCTGCTTCACTTGCTTCTTATGTATCTGTGCATGCATCAGTGTCTTTTTGCATGTATGCTTGTGCACCTATAATATTGTGAGTGTTTGAGCATCTATAATATTGTATGTGTATGGATATGTATGTTTGCATGTGCCTATGTGTGTGCTATTGATAGGCACAGGCATAGCTGAGTGGTTAAGAAGTTCGCTTCACCATCATAAGGTCCCAGGTTCAATCCCACTGCATGGAATCTTGGGCAAGTGTCTTTTACTATAGCCTCGGGTCAACCCAAGCCTTGTGAGTGAAATTGGGTCGACGGAAACTGTGTAGAAGCCTGTTGGATGGGTTGTACCCGTAATTTAAAGGGCCAGCCTTGTGATGCTGTGTCACGCTGATTCTGTGTGAGGATTATGTTAAGGGTACAAGTGTCTGTGGAATACTCAGCCAATTACACTATAATTCAATGAGTTGGTAGTTCAGTTGATTGAACAACTGGTATACTCATTGCAGAAACTGGATTATATATCGTGTGTGTGTGTGTGTGTGTGCGCGTGTGTGTGTGTGTGTGTGTGCGTGTGTAAGTGTAGTGTAGTGTAATGTAATGAGGCAGAAGTATAGTGTAGACTGTTATATAATATTTAAGTGTAGTGTAGTATGTTATAGTGTCATGTAGTGTGTATGTGTAATGTAATGTAATGAGGCAGAAGTATAGTGTAGAATGTTATGTAATATTTAAGTGTAGTGTAGTATGTTACATATCATCTCTGTGTGTGTGTGTGTAAGTGTAATGTTTTTTTTTTTCTCTTTTCACTTTCTGGGTCTGAAGGAAGGGGCAGTGCCCATGGCCTTCACAGTACCTCTGAGATTGGAGAGATTGATACCATTAATGTTCCGCTTAAACTGTTGCAAGTTGACACCTGCAGGAAAGACATGAGCGGGAAGAGAATTCCAGAGAGCCGACGTTCTTGGGAGGAAGGACTGGGTATAGTGATGAGAAGAGGAGAGATGAGTGAGTCGAGTATGCTTAAGTGGAGGTGGCATAAGACCAGCCAGCTCTGAAGAGCAGGGCCGATTGTAGTAGCAATAGAAAAAGCAGAGAGAGGAGACAGCATGTCTGTGGGCCAGGGGCTGGAGTGTGTAATGTAATGTAATGTAATGATGCACAGAGTATAGTGTTGACTGTTATATAATATTTAAGTGTAGTTTAGTATATTACATATCATCTGGGTGTATGTGTAAGTGTAGTGTAATATAATGTAATTAGGCAGAAGTATAGTGTAGAATGTTATATAATATTTAAGTGTAGTGTAGTGTGTTACTTATTGTCTGTGTGTTTGTAAGTGTAATGTAATGCAGTGATGCAGACATTTAGTGTAGTATAGTATCTTACAGTGTAGTGTAGTGTGTAAGTGTAGTGTAATTTAATGATGCAGAAGTATAGTGTAGAATATTATATGATATTTAAGTGTGGTCAACTTTCATCACTCCAGGGACAAAAAATAAATATACCCTCACCCTATAAATTTGGGTAGAGTGGGGTTCTTTGTGAAAATTAGAAATCATTATAACTACTACTACTACTACTACTACTACCGCCGCCGCCACCGCCAGAGTGGAAGATAGCAGAAATAGTAGAGTGGCTGGCCAAATGCCTTGCAGTATTTAGTTATGTTCCTTAAGGTTTTGAGTTCAAATCCAGCTGGGTTTGACTTTTGGTAATCTTTGGTACTACTTATTTTATCATCCCCAGAACAATCAAGTATTAGGATAGGTATAATCGATTATACCTCTTTGCCCAAATTTATGTCCTTGTGTCTATCTTAGAAATAATAATAATAATAATAATAATAAGGCCAGAAATTTTAGGGGTGGTGGTGGTGGTGGTAAGTCGATTAAATCGACCCCAGTACTTGACTGGTACTTTATTTTATTGAGCCCCAGAAGGATGAAAGGCAAAGTTAACCTTGGTGGGATTTGAACTCAGAGTGCAGCAAGCCAGAACGAACTCTACAAGGCATTCTGTCCGATGCACTAACGACTCTGCCAATTCAATAACAATAATAATAATTCTCTCTTTTATTGGCCACAAGGGCCCAAGAAGTTGAGGACAGTACAAAGGCGAAATACATAGGAGACAACAAAGAAACAAAGAGAGTGTGGGGGATTTACATCGAGTGGAAGCGTGAGATTAATAATAACGATAAGGACACATTAACAAATAGGTAATAATAAATAGGTCTGACAGTAGAAAAACAGTACAATGATAGGAAAAAGACAAGATCCTGGAATGGGGTGAAATCACATTGGGGGATTCGGGGCACTACGCACACAGCCTCGGATTATCCTGACACTCTGAATGCAGGTGCCTTCTCCCAGTTCTTGCCGCCAGTTTACAGCCGCATAGTCAATGTGGGTCCATTTAGCAATGCCAGTTTCATCACTCTTACCCACCTTTCACAGAATTCACTGGAGGGGAGCCTCTCCCTCTCTACCCTCATCTTCTTCAAGTGGTACTTGAAGAAGTTGATGAGGGCTTGTCCTGAGAGGAAAAGCTCTGTCCTCAAACCTTTCAACCGCGTCCACTATACAACTTCTTTTGCCATGGCCATCAGGCAGAGGAAGACTAACTGCTCTTCCTTGCCAAAGGAAGGCGCTGGTTCGATTTTCACGATAGACTCGGCTGATAGCCAGAACCGTCCCGCACGAATAATAATAATAATAATAATTCTTATATCTAGGGTTACTTGGTATTTGTATTGTAGTCTACTGTATTGCTATGTTATTTTTATGTTGCCTCACCATTGTTTTTGTAATGTTCACACTCATCCACCCCTATCTACCCATATCTGACACCCTTGTGGCAATAAAAGAAACAAGGGCGGTGGGTTGGTAGAGTGTTGGATTGAATGATATGCGATATTTACTTGCGTTCTTTTACATTCTGATTGTTTGAATTCTGCGGAGGTCAACTTTTCCTTTCATCTTTCTGGTGTCGATAAAATATAATACCATTCAGGTACTGGGTTGATTTAATTAGCTGTTCCCTCCCACCAAATTTCTGGCTTTGTACCTCTATAAGAAATCAGCCTTGCGGTATTTGTTCTGGCTCTTTATGTTCTGAGTTCAAATCCCTCCAAGGTCAGCTTTGCCTTTCATCCCTCTGGGGTCGATAAAAATAAAGTACCAGTCAAATACTGAGGTCAACGTAAATGACTGTCCCCTCCCTCACCAAATTTCTGGCCTTGTGCCTATGTCAGAAACAATGAAGGGCTGTGGCTCAGCTGAATTGTTAGAGCATCGGACAAAATGCCTTGTGGTATATGTTCTGGTTCTTTATGTTCTGAGTTCAAATCCTGTCAAAGTCAACTTGCTTTCATCCTTTCAGGGTCAATAAACAAAGTACCAGTCAAGTACTGGGGTTGATTTAATCGACTTACACCTCCCCTAAAATTTCTGGCCTTGTGCCAATATTAGAAAGAATTATTATTATCATTATTATTATTATTATTATTATTATTATTATTATTATTATTATTGACTGCTGACCACTTCGGACGTGTTTTCACTTCGGCTGTGTAAGTTTTCAATTAAGTGTCGTTTTTGGCTCGTTTATGGATCGTGCATTCTTCATTTTTGTGTTCTAATTTGTGGCTAAATACACCAGGTTTTTCTTGACTGGTGTCGTGCTATTATTTGCCGCCTGTTAGGGGGATAATTTTTGAAAAAAATATCGGATCTTGTCAACAACAAAAAAATATATTTAAAAGATGGCGGCGTTTTCGGGACCCAGCCAACAGGAGGATGAATTGGGAGACGATTCAAAGCTCAAAATCACACCTACCACTCCACCTCAACGCATTTCCTCACCTCAGACCGTCTCTGCTACCACCACTGTAGATAGCAGTAACAACAACAACAACAAGATCAGCAGTTGTACTATACCTGCTATTGTCACTGTTGAAAATACCAACACCACTACCACGACGATTGGTAGCAACAGCAACAACAACAACACGATCAGCAGCAGTATTATATCTGCTATTGTCACTATTACCAATACCACGACGACTACCACGATGACCGGTAGCGCCAGCAACAACAACAACAACAAAATTAACGAAATCAAGCAGAAATATAACAACAGCAACATCGAAAATAGGAAAAATGCATTAACAAGAATAACAACAACGACAACAACAACATGACCAGCAACAACAGCATCAACTGTAGTAGAAGTAGCAACGACAACAACGACACGATCAGCAACAGCAACAGCAGCAGCAGCAATATGATTAACACCACTGCCGCCCAGAGTCCTACAGTCACCACCAACACCACTACCGCAACTACCACCAACACCACTACCGCAACTACCACCACCACCACAAACGCCACCACACTACCAATACGACCGCTGGCTCTTTCACCTCCTTCGCCACCACTGCGAGAGTACGTGAAAGGTTCCAGTTAGAAATGAAAGAAATGGAAGAAGCAAGAAAACTTGTCCGGAGACGAGGAAGGAGAATGAGTCTGGCCGTGCCACCAAATGTCATAAAAGAGACCAAGAAGACGCACAATCACATACATATGCATAGGGGCAAAAAGTAGACGGATGGAGAGAGCACCCCACTCAGAAATAGAGAAATTCCTGAAGCCCCTGTGGAACCAAAAAACTTATATCAGCCGTGGAAAGCAGTATGGTACAGTAGATGTGAGGTTCCACACAGAAATGGAAGCCAAAAAGCACTCCACGGCCTCCCTAAAGAACGAGGAATTAACCCTCATACGACGTATCTCAGCTGTCGTGTGAAAAAGGTGAAGGTGGTAGAAGTACCGCCTGAAATAACCATTCCCTGGCTGGTGGCGGTCGTCTTTGGCGGAAATACAGGAGAAAGCAAAATGTTTTCAAGTCCAAGAACTGAAAAAAGAGAATTGCTCGGGAAAAGGCTTCGAAGTCTTAATCCAGACGGACCAAGAGAGTCTCGAAGCCATCCCTGACATCATCGACCTGCCAGATGGCATTCTATTGTTTGTGGAAGTAGAGGGCAGAAGACCAAGGTGCCACATTTGTGGTGCCGTGAACCACCTTAAGGCCTTCTGCCCACAGTAAGGGACGAAAGAAAAAAGGCCCCCACTATTACCTAGCCTGCAACCACAATAGCAGTTGCTGTTGCAACCACAAAAGCAAAAATACCAGCAGCAGCAGCAACAACACCAGCAACAGTGGAAGCAGCAGTAACAAAAACGACAGAAGTAACAACAGCAACAGCACATAAAGTAGCAGCCAAAGACACCACAGCATCGCCAGCAACAGCATCACCGACAACAGCGATAGCAACAGCAACAGAAACCACCGAAACAACAACAAAATCAACCACAGAAAAAATTAACAAATCCCCCCCCAAGACATACCTCTCCCTGCTTCGGACCACTCAGACATGTCGAGGGTGAAGAAAAGTCTCAATGGCAAAAAGTTCCCGTTTGGAGGTTAGGGAAAAAAGAAAAAAAACATGACCTGCCAACGCAAAAAGCAAAGAGGCATGAAGGGACGGGAGATTCGCATTAAACCAAGCAACAAAAAATAACACCAACAACACCACAGTAAACACAAATCAAACCAAACCCGCACCCACACTAACAATATGAACAACAGGGAAATAAACAAAAACAATACCCGCAACAACACCAACAACAGCAAACCAAACAAAAAAATAACACCACCAACTACACTGCGATAAACAAAAATAACAACAAAATACTCAATTTCATAACAGAACAGACAAACAAAACAGTAAAGAACTTCACCCAACACTGACATAACACACAACCACACACACAAATAATACAAATATATAAATATCTCAAACCAATATTACCCAACGACGTGGGGGCTTTCGGAGGTACAGTCAATAAAAGGCTGTACAAGGAGTTGCTCGGAGAAACACCCACGTTTATACGGAAAACTCAATCACGGGAGCAAGGTAAGTGATCTCTCTCATATCCATCTTTCCAGCCAACATGGCTTAGCTCAGAATAGGCAGCATAAATGTACGTGGCCTGGGGTCGCCTTGGAAGCAAAGCCACTTGCTCAACAACCTCAGGTCACTGGATATAGATGTGATAGCCATCAGTGAGATCAGAACTTCCGAGACGCACGCACTCGCACCTATCTTTGACGACTATGAGGTGTACGCATCTCTTAGTAGGCCTGGATTGGGATGCGGAGTGGCAGTGTTGTTTCGAAAAGGCTTGGATCTCGAAGCACGGCCGATATTCCTGGACCCGAATGGTAAGTCGGTGGTCCTGGACGTTGACAGCAGCCAGGGTGGTGCCTACAGACTAGTGGCCGTCTATGCTCCAACAGGAGCAGGGTGGCTGGATTTCTTTAGGCGTCTAGAAGCTTTCTTGGAAACATCCTGCTCTTTAGTGCTAGTGGGAGACTGGAATTTCATCTTAGACGCAGGCTAGGATTGTCTGGAGCTAGCTGATATGGCAGGGGAGTGTAAAAGCCTCACAAACCTGCTCAAACAGTTCCAACTGTCTGACTGGAATGGTATCTTAGACGCAGGATAGGATTGTGTGGGGTTAGCCGATAGGGTAGGGAGTGTAAAAGCCTCACAAACCTGCTCAAACAGTTCCAACTGTCTGACAGGTACCGACTGGATTTTCCGAATGTGCTAGTGTGGACAGGGACCAACCGCATCGGGTCATCCAGATCGTATCTAGATAGAGTATTTATTAGGTCGGCAGATAAGGATAGCATAGGGTGTTCACAATTTCAACTGGTCGACTATACAGATCATGAATTTGTGATCTGCACGGTCAACTTAGATACGACACATAGACAGGGCCCCGGTTACTGGAAGCTAAACGTGTCGTTCCCGACACGCAAAGCCTACAGAGACCGGATTAGCGATATGGTTGGGAGGGCGTTGACGGGGGTAATCGTCAACAACCGATGGGGGTGCGCCCTGAAAAGGGCGACTAGAACAGAATCGATAGGGTTTAGTAAAGAAGTAGCGATAGAGAAAAACAGATTAGAGTGTGATTTAGTTAGAAACCTAGAAAAGGCAATTAGGAAAGGCATCGTAACCGACTTGCTAGCGGCGAGAATGGGCCTCAACCATTTCTTCAACGCGAAACACGAAGGCTGCGTTGTCAGAGCTAAGGCGCGAAGGAACGAAAGCCGTTCAATGGGTCCGAGTGGCAGAGGCGCAACGTAGCAACAAAGCCACAATCCAGTCTTTGGCTGACCGGGACGCGCGCGTGCTATTCGATTCCAAGCAGATGTGTGCGGCTTTTCAGCGATACTTTATTCAACTGTTCGGGGAAAGTGGCGGGCCAGAGACAGGGGTGGACTTTAATGCCCACCTCGACGGCCTGCCCCAACTCTCGGCAGCAATGCGGAGTGCTGCAAAAAGCCGATAACAGCTGATAAGATACGGGAAGCGATAAATGGTTGCGTGGGGGGGGGGATTACCTGGTTTGGTCTGCCCTAGGAGCTTTACGTTTATATGCCAGACTTGTTTGGCGACCATCTGGCAGACGTCTACTCCAACTGGCAGCAGAATGGGAGAATTCCCAAATCTGTGAGCCGTGGAGTGGTAGCACTGCTGAGAAAGGACGCCAACAAGGGGGATGTCATTGATAATTTCCAGCCCATAACTCTGCTGAATGCAGAGTTTAAGATTTGGGCCAAGGTGTTAGCAAAGAGGTTGGCGCTTGTCGTAGGCAGTTTGATCGGAGAAGCGCAGATATGTACAATACCGAACAGAACCATACACGACAACCTCCACCTTGTGCGATACATCATAGAGAGGGTTGGTAAAGAAATCTGGCTTCAGTGGGGCTCTGATCAATTTGAATCAATCAAAAACTTTCGATAGGGTCTACTATCGTTACCTGGCGGCTGTCCTCAGGGCAGCTGGTTTCAGTTCCGTTTTCAGAGGATTACTGCAATGTACAGCGGCATCTGCTCGGTGGTCAGAGTAAGTAGCCACCTATCGGAATCGTTTAGTATCACACGCTCGCTCCATCAATGATGTCCTGTCTCATCTCTTCTGTATGTACTGACTCTTGAGCCACTACTGTGGAAACTAGAGGTGTTGAGGGGCATCCCGCTGGAACTAGGATGCAGAACTTCTGTGTCGGCATATGCGGACGACGTCACCGTAATGGTGTCGGACTACTCGGAAATCGGGGTAGTCGGGACCGTTCTAAATGAATACGAGGCGGTGACAGGAGCAAAAGTTAACCAGAACAAGCCGGTGGGCTTGCAACTCGGCACCTGAAGAGGCAAGTCCATGCCGTCGGATGCTGGACCGACGGACCGGTTAAATTGCTCAGGGTCTAGTTTGGTCTGGACCTCCAGGTGGACAGGAACTGGGACGAGGTTACGAGCAGGGTGGCCAATCTCACCCAGAAATAAGCTGAGAGGAAGCTATCCCTGAAAGGTCGGGCAGAGGTAGCGAACGCATACATCGCCTCCGTTAAATACTACCGCCTGACCGTCGTGCCTTGCTCCAGTTCTCGTCTGAGCAGATTGGAGAGTCTACTCTTTCGCTTCTTGTGGAAGGGACGCGTCCCACTCGTCAGACTGTCAACATAGTCTAAACGGAAACTTGGGTATGCCGTGGCTGCTAATGCGCAGACATGCGCCGAGGCTACGGTATCTACAGAGATTCCTGAGCGGTGAGCAGGTGTGGTCGTCTTTTGTCAGGCACGTTTCTCCACAGCTCGTCTCTCGGAGCTGCAGTCTTGGGTCAAACATAGATCAAGAGTGGGAGCCTGGCATCTGGAATGTTGTCAGGCGCTCACAGCCCTCTACCAGTTGGGCAATGTGGTCGTTCGATGGGACTTCCACTTTGGCCTTCTATAGAGGATTAGTGGTGGTGAAGAGCGACGACGTTCTCGGGGAAACTCTGGGCGTCGACAAGAATCAACTGGCTACTCTGTTCCGGAGGACTTTCAGTCCGTGGCCCATGGATAATTTCCAGAAATCCCTCGCCTGGCAGTGTTACCGGGGTTGGGGAATTGCCGGTTCGAGACAAACTCTACAGACAAGGAAGTGCCGTCAGCCGAGCCTGTCCGAGATGGGCGCAGGGCGACGAAACCGTCCTGCACGCACTCGTTCAGTGTCCGAGTATTGCTGACTTTTGGAGTTTTGTCGAACAGCTGGACGGATCCGGCTATCGGCGGAGTCCATCGTGAAGATCGCCCCGCCATCTTCCTTTGGCCGGGAAAGGCAGGCAGTTTTCCTCTGTCTGGTGGCTATGGTGAAAGTGGTTGTACGGTGGACAAGACTGAAAGGATCGAAGACAGACACTTTCCTCTTTGGTCAAGCCCTCATCGACTTTTCAAGTTTCACTTGGAAAGGAGGTGAGGTTAGACAGGGAGGTGCTGCCCCTCAGTAAATTTGTTGAAAGGTGGATGAGAGTAGCATGCATGGCCCGAGTGAACGAGCCTACTCTGAGCATGCGCATGTAGGCTGGAGGACGACAGCAGGGAGAGGGCACTTGCCCGTAGTGGTAAGGGCGATCTAGGTTTTGTGCGGTTTCCTCGAGTAGCCCTCGGTTGAGTTCCCCCTATTGTGGAATATTTTTTAGTTGAATCTTTTTTGTTAAATATTGTTTTTGTTATTTTCTTTTTACACGCAAACCGTCACTGTATTGTATTGTATTGTATCTTGTTCTTGTACCGATCCTCTTTAAGCCCCTGGCGCAAATAAAGAAAGTATTATTATTATTATTATTATTATTATTATTATTATTATTATTAGGCGGCGAATTGGCAGAGTCGTTAGCGTGTCGGACAGAATACCTTACGGT
>JAOPJM010181277.1:0-13005 GCA_027124095.1 Muusoctopus leioderma
TGAGTTTGTTTATGTCTCCAAATAACAAATGCCCGGCCATTCGGTAGTTCAGTGGTAGGATTTCCATACTTAATCAGCATGGTTGGTGACAGGAAGGGCATCCGACTGTAAAATGCTGCATCAAGAAATTTCCATCCAACCCATGCTAGCATGGAAACATGGGCGTAAAAATGATGATGATGACCGTTTTTTGGTCCATGCTGGTATGGGTTGGATAGGTCTGTTCCAGCACAACATCTCGCCACTTGTTGTGGTCCTTCATCATCTTTTACACACAGCTGCAGAAAGTTGCCAATCCCTGTTGCTGTGTATGATTTTTTCGGTATGATTTTATATCTGGATGCCGTTCCTATGACCAACCACTTTACAGCATGTATGTGTGTGTGTGTGTGTGTATTTATGTGTATATATCTTTATAGATATGTATGCATTACATACATACATGTAGATATATAGAGAGAATTAGATAGATAGATAGATAGATAGATAGATAGATAGATAGATAGATAGATATATAAGAATTTATATAAACATAGCTTTCATTTTCTTTCATATCTTTGTTTCTCTACATACAATCTTAATTCATATACATATATATATATATATATATATGTGTGTATATATATATATTTGAAGTTGATGATTCACAACATCACTACTCTGAGTGTCTCCCTAGTGTGTGTTCGTTCAGGCAACAAAAACATGAAATCTTTGTCCTCTGAACGGATGCACTCAAGCAAGAAACTCAGAGTAGCAGTGGATGGTATCATCTTCAAACAAATAGCCTTCTACATGTATTGTGTACTTTTTCTCCCATTTGTCCACCCAAACATATATAGATAGATATATTTATGTCTGTGTGTATATATATGTATATATATATATATATTTATTCATTCTCATTCTTCATATTTGTCAAGGAATTCTTTTCTTTCATTTTTATAATACCCAGAATGCAATTTGCATGCTCTCAGTCATGGAGAAACAGCCTAGCCTACTAACAATGCTTGTTTACTAAAAAAGAAAAAAAAAAGAACTTATCATAGCACTATATTTTGTTTCATTGGATGAATTGACATCTAAGTGCTAACTTGTGAAGCAACATGATATAACCTTGTTTTATTTTACATGCATGCATACATACATGCATGTGTTCTTGCATATGCTTGGATACCTGTACTTTTGAAAACTTAACTTCACCAAAATATAACATATACATGAAATATTGTGGGAAATCATTGAAATCATTATTATTATTTTTATTATTCTTATTATCATTATTATTATTATTAGCAACAAGATTGGGAATTTGGATTTGCTTGTGCCATATTCCTGGCGATAAATTTAGCTAATAAGATTATAACTTTTCAGGTTATTAACCTCATCTTTAGAGATGAAAAATGTTATGCTATTTACATCTACACTACATTTTCATATGTTTGATCTCTGATCGTCATCAGGTGTCTTACTCTTGGATGTGTGCACAGTTTAATAACTGTGTACATAGTTTGATAATTGTTTCTAACATAGGCATAAGGCCAGAAATTTAGGAAGAGGGGTTAGTTGATTAAATCGACACCAGTACTTGACTAGTACTTTATTTTATCAATCCCAGAAGGTTGAAAGGTAAAGTTGAGTTCAGCGGTATTTGAACTCAGAACATAAAGAGTTGGAACAAATACGACAAGGCATTTTGGCCAATATTCTAATGATTCTGCCAATCCGGTCTCTAGTTTGAATCCAGCCTGGGACTATGTGTGTGTCCAAGAATAAAACACCTTATAATGATCAGAGATCACACTGATTGAAACTTAGTGTATATGTAAATGTTGTAAAAATAAAATTTCATCTCTAAAGTTGTGGTTAATTGTAATAAAACAAAATCATATTAACCAAATTATTTCAGACATCTAGACTTTAAATTCTATTAAATTCATCAAAACCTTTACCTAAAGTAAAAACAGAAGCTTTCCACAAGCCGAGGGAACTTTATGCAGTTGCTTGAGTTTCTAGAAATAGCAGCCAAATTGCTCTCAAATTACATCCTACCATCTTGAAAAACTAGACACACTATACTTGAAAATAAGATGGGATGATCAAAGCTAGAATTGCTTTTGATCACAGGTCTGTTCAATCAGAGCTTTCCCTTTTTCTTTTTCTTCTAGAATGGGAAAAAAAGACACTGTTACTGACAGGTAAGAAGCACCATCTGAACTAATGAAATAAAACTTTTAACCAAATGAAAATCTGATCTGTCCTTATTTAGCAAACTTGTATTATTCACTGTGTCTAAATAGTTGTGGGTGGTGAACTGACTGAAATGGTAGAGCACTGGGTATTTAGTTTCATCTCTCTGGGTTCTAATCCCACTGAGAGTGGGGATGTTAAAATAAGTACTAGTAATAATTGTGGAATCATGGCCCCCCACCACCACCACCACCCACCCCTACCAAAAATTGTTCTTGTGACTATATAAGAAATCAAGGTTTAACCCTTTTGATACCAACACACTTGAAACCATCCCTGGTTCTCTGATAAAAAAAAAAAAAACCCCCCATTTGTTTTAAAGGATTCATATTTAAATTTAAACTTTCCATAGTAATTTTATGTAAGAACTTTTTATGTTCCAAACATCAACTTAATAATGAGAAAGTTATTTTACTAAATCCCTCCAAATTTTTGATTATTTTCAAAATTAATTGAAAATCATTGGAAATATAATAATATAATAATGAAAGTGTTAATCAGATAGTATCATAATTCTCTCTCTCTCTCTCTATATATATATATATATATATATATATATATATATACCTCAATACAGATTAGCTTTGTGTCCTGCCCATAGCTAGCAAATATTAAAACTATATTCAGTTCACAAGATCATCATGGGTTTCCTTGAACTGTAGTTTTTTTCCCCCCTCCTTTATAATTATGTAGCCATATTTTATTATCAATAAAAATTGAATCTAGTTGTGCTAATTCATCAGTATAACAAAAGTATATTTTGATATAATGCAAACTGAACATAAATACATGCATACACGAATACATATAAACATGCATACATGCTTACATATCATATACATTTCTTTACATGTGTGTGTGTGTATACATATATATATATACACATACACAAATATTTTTACATATGTATATATATATGCACACATGCAAAGATATGTGTAGACAGGTATATGTGTACATACATACATACATACACACATAGATAGATATGCATATACATGCATTCACTCATACATACACATTTGCATACATTTGATTTTTTTTCACTTAACTACTCTGCAGTTGAACTTCCAGAGATCATAAATTATTTTTTTTTAAATTTCATATGAAAAAGTAAAACTACTTTTAAAGTAGTTCTTTTTTGGAATTTTAGGTGTTAAATGTCCTCTTTTTAATGTTATCCTCTTTTGGGGCACTGCACTAAGGCACTGTGTTTTTCTCCTGCTGATGCATGCAAAATTTGCTTCATTAAACCATCAAAGATCTCTTCTATTCAGTGTTGTACATACACATATATAAGTTATAATTTTATATCTTTATGCACTTTCTGTTTCCTGATAAATTGACACTTCATGTTTTCTTATTTCATTGTATCTATCTCCCTATATGTCTCATGAAAAAAAAATTATTTATAATAATATTTTTTTAAATACAACTCATTGCTTTTTATTTTTAAAAAAAGAGTGAAATAAATGGAGAAAAAAATCTTTTAAACTTTAAAAATGTTAAAGTGTGACTCTTAATTTCTGTTTGTCTGAAAAGAAAAGAATCACTAAAATTTTAAAAAATATATGTTTTGATTGTAAAAGGAATATATATATATGATATTCTGCTTTTCTATTAGTCATAGAATGATATGATATCTTACCATATCTAATGGGCATATTACTTTGCAGGATTCTTCATTAGTCTCCTAAAACATTCAATGTTTTATACCAAAATGTTATTCTATATTACTTATACCAAACTGTATTCTATATTTCTGAGATTCGTACATTTTTCCTTTATCTTATATTTCTGTAATAAGGCTTCATCAACATATGTTCCTTTTCATCATTGTTTTTGTTTTAGATTTTTCTTCTCTTCACTTATATTACCATTGCATCTTATATAGGTTTCTAATCCAAATCCTTTTTCTGACTCACAAGAATCTATAGAACTGTTGCTTATCTCCAGTTAACATAGCATTAAGAGAATGAGAGATAAATCTCCATATGGATAGAATACTGGCTTATCACAGATACCTTTATCTACCAATAGAATTGAACTTGGCACTGCAACATGACAACTCAGTGAAATACTCAGCAATACTGCAGTGCTGAGACTACTTGCAGTGGTGAACTATAACCACTGGCAGTACTTAGAGCTAGTTGCACTCAGAGTTGTTGAGTATTAAATGTCTTTGCTGCTAACACAACATACTACTGGTGACAGGATATGAACAATCCACATCTTGGTTTGTTGTCGTGTATCTCCCTCTATCACTATTTTACATTCATTTTTTCTCCATGCAAGGATGAGGGAGAGGTGTTTTTTTTTTAATTTTTATTGACATTGTTGGAGTGATTACAGTAAGATACTCATTCCTACTGGCACTGGCAAATTTCTGTGCTTTGCTTTGGGGGCTCAACCCAATAACCCAATACCCGTAGCAATGGTTGTAGTGTAGTAAAGTTTGAACTCATAGCAAATATAGCAATGCAGTCTATCACTTTAATGTCACAACCACTTCTTATATATATATATATATATATAATGTATGTATGTATATATATATAAGGGTTTATAGAAAAGGGTTTAAGGAAGTGGATTGGCAAAATTGTTAGTGTTGGACAAAATGCCTTGCAGTTTTTAGTTCATGCTATTTATGTTCTAAGTTCAACTTCCTCCGAGGTCAACTTTGCCTTTCTTCTTTCCAGGGTCGGTAAAATAAAGCACCAGTCCAGTACTGGTATGGATTTAATTGATGGATACTGGTATCTCCCAGACTTCTTCTAGCAATAAACTACACCTGAGAATCTGGAGCGAATTTTCTTAGTGCAGCTTGCACTTTGATGACAAATGAAGGTGTAAACTCCAACAGCTTCCTTATTCCTGTGAGGAGCTGTGACCACAGGTATCAGTAGCTTTGAAAGACACATCCATTGCAAGTGTAAGTTGTAGTCAACAGAAGAAGAAGAAGTTTATAGAAAAATAACTGGGTTTAATGACAAACATTCTCCTCTATTATTTGACAAAATACTGTAAGTTTCCATTTAACTTGAACATACAATGATTGTTACAGAGAATATCATTGAGTGCCTGGGTACAATAATCCTCCTACCAAGATTGTCAGTTTGATCTAAAAGAGAGCACAGCAATACAATATCACACACTAGCTTAATCTCAGATCAAGTAATGTTGTAGTGCTTTGTTCATGGGCTCAATACAACCTTTCCTGTATGCTACAAACTTCCTAATGACATACTCCAAGTGTGACATCTGATCTTGCTGAGCTTTCCTTCTCACAGCATGTAACATTTGATCCTTGCAAACATGTTGAAAAATAATTGGTCTCTTCTAATTGGGTATACAGTAGTTGCCTAGTTAAGGTACTAGGCTATTGACCTAAAAGTTAAATAAGATTGCAAGCCTTCTTGCAAGACACCACACAGTATTTTTAGGTCAGTTGCATCACTCTTCTTGTCTGAATTGTTCTAGTTGAAACCTAGACAGACACACCACTCATATTTCATTGTTGAATGGTTTATGTTATGAAAGTCTTTCCGCCTATGAAAGTACTTGCATTAACAAATCATACAAATACCTGAATTAGTTTTAAAAACATATTTCAAATGTTGTAGTCTTAAAAATTGAATGCAAATAGTGTTTAAAATATCCAATATCTGTATATGTATTAATTATATTTGAATAAGAATGCATTAAGTATGCAGTCTGTTTCTTTAGAAAACTGAACTAGCTAACGATGCAGATGTGAAAACTCGTTTCTTTTCATTCAGAATAGAGGAGAAGGTTGAGAATCATACTGAAGTGAAATGAGAGCTTTATGATATCTCTCTCTGTGCTTTTCGGTTTTGAGTTTAAATCTACTGGGAGCAACTTCACCATCCATCTCTCCAAAGTCAATATAATAAGTACCAGTAAGATACTGAAGTCAATTATATTGACTATACTCCATCTGCATAATTGGCTTTGTTCATTAAAAAAAATCATCATTTAATTAATAAATCAAAATTTAAATATGAGAAAGAGAAAAATTGATATATATGGTAACCTATATATTTTTTGTTATACTTCGTTAGTCATCTTAATCTGTTACTGTGCCTAGTATGGCAGAAATGTATGTCTTTTGCCAGATACATATGATGTGTCAGTGTGCAAAATGAATTCGGAAGTCTAGTAGAAAGATAAGCTTTTTGTCTATCAATCCAACAATAGAGTAACCTTGGTTGTTCTCAATAGTTTACTATAGTTAAGTGGTGATATACTATAGTTAAGTGGTGGTATACTATAAATAAGGGGTGTTGTACTATAGTTATATAGAGATATACTATACTTAAGTTTAAGAATATAAATGTGGAACTATATCCTTGTTAATCCTGGGAGAACAATCAGTGCAGCAGCTGTGCATAGTATATAGTTTGAGTTGATATACAAAGGTGTTGTCCTCTATCATGTATGCTGCTTTGGCTGCAATGTTTTTCTCTTTTATCTTATACTTATTTGTGGATTACTAATATTATTCATTATTACATGTTTAAGAAGTTCATGTTATAATTTTACAAATACCATTTGCTGTGATACTAATATGAGTCAATATTAAAATATTAATATTTATTATAATTTATTGATAAATCATTACTGTATGGTAATACCTTGCTAAGTGTTTTGCATACATTCCTAAAGTAAAATGCTGTGATAAGCGAAACAGCCATTTTACAGAAACTTTACAAGATAACCTAGATAGAGGTGGAATCTTGAGAGATAATATCATATCATACAATATTTGATTACACATTAAGATCTAAACCTTTTATAAAATTCTTAATCACATCTAATTAAAATCTAATGTTATTATTATATAAATGTTTTCTCTCAAAAGTACTTTATGATGAAATATTGGTATTGTGAAATAGAACTATGCAAGATAGCACTTATCATGGTATTACTGTAGAACTAATATTTCATGTGTCACTAATATTCGTTATATGATTTGAAGTCATTAATTTGTTATTGTTATATGTACTATATTCTTAATATTTGTTTTCATATGATCTAGAAGTCATTGCTATGTTACTAATGTTTGTTACTATATATATATATATATATATATATATATATATATATATATATCACTAAATTTCTTATGTTTAGAATCCATTGCTATGTTACTAATTTTCTTCACTATTGTTTGCTAACAAGTCATTATTATGTCACTAATATTGCTAACATTATTTTTGCTAAGCCTTTACAACAGGTATGGGCAACCTTTTTCGACCAGTGGGCCACATTAGATTATTGCTCATCATGAATCAGGCTACACCACTAAAAGAAAAATTATAAAGCATCATATTTAATTATTGTATGTGGTTTAGTCTGGCTATTTTAGGGTATGACCCCAGAAAATTTTAATAAAATGCTATTATACTGGTATAATCATGAACTTAAGTGTGCCATACAGAAAGTCAAAAGGACCACAGGACGTAGGTTGCCCATGACTGCTTTAGAATGATGCTAATATACATTAACTCTTGGTAGCAAGTCAACAGTTTACATTTCAAATGTTTGACTTAAGTGATATGCAACGAAACTGAATTGCATGTCTTTATATGCACATGTATGTAGATACACACACACACACACACACACATTTAAATGTACAAATGAAAGAAAAAAAGGTACTCAGTACATAATAATAATAATGAGGTTATTGTATACAGTGCTCAGGTGCACTACAACTCATCAGAGAGGAGTAGAAGAGGAGACAGAAAGTAGTGTTAAGACAAGTAAAAAAAAAAAAAAAAAAAAAAGAAAGACAGTAACGATAGCCAAAGGCACATGTAGAGTACACAATATAACACAGCAAGACAGAAAAGTGAACAGTAAAAAAGCCATAGATAAGAAAACAGGAAAAGAGTGCGTCGGCAAGTCAGGAGTAGTGTTGGCTGATTATGGGATGCATAGAAGTGTTGAAGGATACAGTGTCCCGACAGTTAACAACTGACACAGGTAGTTTATTCCATGATTCAACAATTCTGAGTGTAAAAAAATGTCTCTGAAAGTCATGGGCGCTGTGCTGTTTTTTGATTTTATATACGTGACCGCGGGTGGTAGAGATGTTAAATTCAAATAGGTGGCTAAAGTTGTTGGTGGAGGGATGGTAGGTAATCTTGTGGTCCTCAACCAAGTCAGCTGCTAGACGTCAAAGCTTTAGCGTGTCAATGCCCAGAAAGGCAAGCCGTTCAAGATATGGTAAGTGGCTGACAGGGGCTATTCGCCTGGCTGCACGTCTCTGGACAGCTTCCAGTTGATAGATATTCTGTACAAGATGGGAGTTCCAGACTGGAGATGCAAACTCTAAGTGTGGACATACCATAGTCATATATAGTTTTAAGTAGATAGCCAGTGAATGGCTGACAAAGGTCTTACTGAGCGATGCTAAGACTCCTTCGGCCTTTTGACAATTTTAGAAATGTGATTTGTCCAGCGCAGATCATTGTTGACAATAATGCCCAGGTCACGTTTGCCAACAGTCTTCTTAAGGTTGGTGTTGTGGAGGGAGTAGGTAAATTCCGGGTTTTCCCTCACAGAGTGTATAGTGGTGCACTTGTCTACAGCAAACTGAGTTGCCAGTCAGTAATCCATTGCTGCATTATGTCCGGGTCAGCCTTCAGGAAAGAGCTATAGCATAGAGGATCCGTTCTTTTTATTTCGAGGTACAACTTCATGTCATCCGCGTATTTTAGGAGAGTAACGTGCTTCAAGTTGGCATCTATTTCATTAATATATGCTACGAACAACAGGGGACCGAGAACAGATCCCTGTGGGACTCCAGATGTCATTGCATAGGGTGCAGAATGTTGTCCCTGTACCGTGACTACCTATATTCAATCAAGAATGAAGGACATCAACCAGTCATAAAGATTAGCTCTCACACCTATTGCTGGGAGCTTTGCCGTAAGTCCATTGTGTGGCACAGAATTAAGGGCCTTGGCAAAGTCAAGATAGATAACATCCTTCCATGAGCCACTATCTGTGATTCAGGTGATATCTTCAAGAAATTCGATGAGTTAGCCACAGCAACTGGAGTTAGGGATAATTCCAAATTGTGAAGGACAAATAAGGTTACCGGAGTTCCAGAAGTTCTAGAGTGTCTCTCTGACACAGGACTCCATCAATTTTGTGATACAGCTAGTGAGACTGACTGGTCGTTAATTGACAGGTGATGTGTGGTCACTCTTTTTAAACAGGGGAATAACACTGGCAATTTTCCACTGTTCCGGGGTAACGCAGTTATTAAGACAGAATTGGAAGAGGAGTAAAAGTTGGTGCAGTAGAAAGAGGCCACCACGTTTGAGAAGCAGCTAAGTAACACCATCAAGACCAAGGAAAAGCATAATTACGCATATGCTTGAGGTGGCGTTGCAGGAGTGAATTCAACATGTTATGGAGTCTGGTGTCAATAACTCTAACAACTCTAGCTCATTACCTCGATAATGTTGACTACTCTAATAATCTAATGAAATATAACTGATAAAAAGAAAATGACAAATGATATATTTCATGCATACACATGAAATCAACAAAATCAAACATTAAATGACTGTATTCTCTGCTTTGCTGTTACCTATTCATTCAGTGATATCAATCAATGGTTGTTTTGCTCTGTTAATTACAGGGTAAGGGGGAAATATGAGCATTGATGTTCATACCTTTAACAAATAGACCATTAACGATGTAAGTGAAGTAAAAGAGCCACAACTAAGAATTTTGTTTATGTGTATGTTTATGCCTGAGTATCAATTGGCAGAGTTGTTAGCGTGTCGGACAGAATGCCTTGCAGTATTCGTTCCGGCTCACTGTGCTGTGTTCAAATCCCACAGAGGTCAACTTTGCCTTTCATCCTTTTGGAGTAGATAAATAAAGTACCCGTCCAGTGCGGTGAACTGGCAGAATCATTAGAGCATCAGATGGGAATGCCTTGTGGCATTTTCTCCGGCTCTTTGCCATGGCCTACTTTGGTGGTAGACTTAATCTGTCTCCTGGTTTAACACCACCACCTGACCCTTAGATGGCTTCAGCGGAGTCAAGTCTGTTGGAAGCATTCAGGCCATGTCTCCAGTCTGAGGATACCTTTCTCCCTCCTTCCTATGAGTCTCGGAAGCCCTGAAAAGAGGGTGATGAGCAATACCTTCTCTCCTGACTAAGCAATAAAAATAAAGTGTGCTTGCTGCCAACAGAAAGAAACTTTGTTATCATTTTATGTTTCCTTCTGTACCAACCATAGAAAAATAGGCATCAAGGAGGTTTGTCGTTATTCTTTCTCTCTATCCTGCAGTGTACTGACACACAAAACATTATCAGGGATGATTGCCAAACCAATTTGTTGCCACTGCTATGAAGCAGGGGCCACTTCACCCACCATTTCAACTATCTTTGCCCTGATGGCATTGATAAAAACTTTCATTGATTTACCGGCGACACCAATTGTTTCCATCGCCACTGGTTCAAAGATATATGTGTCAAGTGGTATCACGTACTTGCACCAATTGCTTTCCTCAGCCCTCATCACCAAGAATTAAAACCAGGTCATGAGTTTGGCACACTGGCAGCTGATATGTACTTCTACACTCACTGCTTCCCACAGACAAAATAATTGTTCCTAACATAAGCACAAGGCCAACAACCCCCAGTACTTGACTGATACTTTATTTTATCGACTCCGGAAGGATGAAAGGCAAAGTTGACCTTGGTGGGATTTGAATTCAGAGCGCAGTGAGCCAATATTTTTAAGTTGGAGCATGTAAGAAATATCAGTGGGGTAGATTGTTGCAGTGAACAGGTATACAATGAAATATTTAGATAATATTAATTGTAAAGAAGAAAATAAGGTGATTAAATGTGCATGTATTTAATAAATGAAAAGATCAAATATGAAAGAATTTATTGATTTCTATCTTAGGCATGCAGTCAGCAATTTTGTACGTGGGGAAGATGGTACAGTTGATTTGACTGATCCCAGTACATGACTGATACTTATTTTATTGACCACAAAAAAAGATGAAAGGCAAAGTTGACTTTAGTGGGATTTGAACTCAAAACATGAAGGATTGTAATCAAACAACCCAAGGCATTTTGTCTGGCACTCTACCATTGGTGCCAATCCATTACTCTTTGAAAGAGAATATATGGATTTCTAAAATAGGCACAAGGCCACACATTTTGGGGAAGTGAAGAGTTGATTACGTCGACTCCGGTACTTGACTGGTACTTATTTTATCAGCCTCCATCCCAGAAGGGTTAAAGGCTAAGTTGATCTCAGTGTTATTCAAAATCAGAAATGTAAAGGGTTGCAACTAAATACTACAAGGCATTGTGTCCGATGCCTTACTTTCTCTGCCAATCTGGTGCCCTTTTAACCCTTTCATTACCATATTTCTAATGAAATACACTGCGTATGGTTTTCAAATAATTTTGAAAATAATCAAGAATTTGATAAAATAACTAACATTTTTGTTATTAAGTTGGTGTTTGGAATATAACTTAACAAAATGTTCTTACATAGAATTATAATGGAAGGTTTAAATTTAAATATGTACACTTTAAAATAAATGTTTTTGTTTTTTATCAGGGGTGGTTTTAGGCGGGTTGGTATCAAAAGGGTTAAGAAAGAGTACATTAAAAACCATAAGTAGTCAATATTACCACTGGGATACACTACCTTGCAAACCAGTCACTGATATCTTTTTGTCATTGCAAAATGCACCATGTCCTTTTCTTGCTTTAAAAAATACATCTGTTATTGGGTTATACACAAGTCCAATTATTGGCTGCAGAAAAAACACAAGAAGACAAAAAATATTATTTTCAAATAATAGTAGTTTGAGTAAACAGATTGTAAATTTATTTTCCATTTATTTCTCAAAATATTTCCCAATCCAGTAGATTGAAGTAAAATGAGTTATGTGACTTGCCTACAGGTACACTTAACAATGCTAGCTGAGTTAAATTACAGAATTATCTAGCATCATCATCATCATCATCATCATTTTACATCCGTTTTCCATGCTGGCATGGGTTGGATGGGTGATTGCGGCCCGAGTCAGTTGTGTATGGACAGGGTACCATGCCTCACACATATTTTGTTTGGTTTGGTTTCTAAGGCTGGATGCCCTTCCTATCGCCAACCACTTTACAGAGTGTACTGGGTGCATTTATCGTGGCACCAACACTAAAGAGGTTGTCATGTTCACGACACAACTAGAGAGCCTTCTCTACCCTATGTTTTCTCTGTTCCAATGCCAACCACTTAACAGAGTATGTATGTATACACACATACATACATATACATATAATATATGCATATAAATATATCATCATCATTTTACGTCCGTTTTCCATGCTGGCATGGGTTGGACAGGTGATTTCAGCCCGCGTCGATTGTGAACGGAGTTACCACTCCTAGACGGGTCGGGGGACCACGCCTCACACATATGTTTCGTTTGACTTGGTTTCTACGGCTGGATGCCCTTCCTATCACCAACCACTTTACATAGTGTACTGGGTGCGTTTTATCGTGGCACCAGCACTAGAGAGGTTGTCATGTCCACGACACGACTGTAGAGCCCTCTCGACCCTGTGTTGTCTTCGAACGATCACCAAACACTTTACAGCGTGCACCGGGTGCATTTATCATGTCACCAGCACTAGAGAGGGTGCCTTGTCTCTAGCAGGCTAAAGATTCCCTCTCTACTCTAC
>JAOPJM010181382.1:0-13005 GCA_027124095.1 Muusoctopus leioderma
AAATTTACAGGTAAGAAACACAGGTGCTTGAGGTGTTTTCACACAAAAATATTTCACTTTCACCATGTATATATATATAGTTCAATAATTCATGTGAATTTGATGATGTGGTACTGTGTGGAACTGTGTCCTACAGGATGTTAAGAGTTAAAGTGTTCTCATTTAAATTTAAACTTCCCATTATAATTTTATGTTAGAACTTGAATTACAGGTGTAATCCATCCAACAGGCTTCCAAACAGTTTCTGTCAACCTAATTTCACCACCAACAAGGCTTTGGTTGACCAGAGACTCTTGTAAAGACACTTGTGTAAGATGCCACACAGTGGGATTGAACCCAGAATCTCATGATTATGAAGTGAAGTTCTTAACGACTCAGCCATCTTCCTAAATAGACAATATCACTAGAATTACTGATGTTACATGTCAGCTCTCCCCCACTACTCTTTGGTGGATTACAGTCCAGCACTTCAAATTAACAAAACCCTTATCAGCACAAGTCAAGGAGGAAGCCTTACTTTAGAAGTGGGAAAACCTTTTTTTATATTTGAAAACTGCATTAAATTAAGTGTAATCTAATAAGATTTCATTAATGATGATTTTATTAAATATATGAGAAAATGTAATTGCATTTATTGTGAAGGCATGGCTGCGTGTTTAAGAAGTTCACTTCATAACCACATGGTTATGGGATCTATTCCACTGCATACCAAGTGTCTTCTACAACAGCCTCAGGTGAGTGAAATTGGTAGATGGGAACTGAGTGGAAGCCTGTTTTATACATATATATATGTATAAAACAGGCTTCCGCTCAGTTCCCATCTACCAATTTCACTCAATATAAGTTCCCGGGTTTGTTATTGCACAACTGGCTTCTTGTCTCACCTGTCTGTCTGTATCTTTTAAAGGGCTTGCCCGAAACGTTAGACCTATTCTCTGTTCCAAATGAGCGTTAAACTAATTCCTGGATGTACCCTGTGTTTTTGTTGTTTTTTGGGATGTACCTTGTCGACTTTTCCCGTCTTTTGCATATATATATATATATATGAGATAAAAACAAGAAATAACAAACAACAATGGACAAACAGTGTATTAGACAAAAGTTATTAGCTTGACGCTCAGAGGAATAAAGGAAGAGTAGGTTCTACGTTTCGGACATAGTCCTTCTACGGATAGACGGAAAAAGGCTGGAAGAGAGGACGGAGGAAAAAGACGGAGAACGAAAAAAGTGACTGTTTACATGATGGCGGGTGGAATCGGCGATGGAAACGGAAGTGGCAGTAGAAAGATAGGAGAGTGATCTTTACATGTGTGTGTGTATGTGTGTGCGTAGGCGTGTGCGTACGTGTGTGGGTAAATTAGCAGTTTAGTGGTCAAGCAGTCAGACAGTGACAGATGTGGTGTTAATGTGTGTGTGTGTGTGTGTGTGTAGTATGTGGGTGTGTGCGAGTGTGCATGTGTTGTATGTATGTGTTGTATGTATGTGTGTGGGTGTGTGGATGTAATTGTGTGCCTGTGTATCTGTGTGCATATGAGTGTTTGCGTATGTATGTGTATGGATGTATGTATGTGTGTGTGCGTGTGTATGTACGTGTGTGTGTAGTATGTGTGTGTGCATGTGTGCGAGTGTGTGGGTGTTGTATGTATATGTATAGGTGTGTGGATGTAATTCAGCAGTGGGTGGGTTAGTAGATCATTAGCCGATGTGGTGTTAATGTGTGTGTGTGTGTGTATGAGTGTGTTTATGTGTGCGTGCGTGGGCGTGCGTATGTGTGTGCGTGCGTGTGTGTGCATGTGTGTGTGCGTGTGTGCGTGTTCGTGTGTTCGTGCGTATGTGTGTGAGTGATTGTGTGCGTATGTATGTGTGTGAATGTATGTATGTATGTGTGTGTGTGGACGTATGTATGTGTGTGTGTGGATGTATGTATGTGTGTGTGTTGTATGTGTGGTGTGTGTATGTGTGTGTGTATGTATGTGTGCGTGGGGTGTGTGTGTGTGTGTGTGTGTGGGTGTGTGGATGTGTGGGTGTGAGGGGGTGTACGTGTGTGTGCCTGTCTGTGAGGGGTTGGTTGAGAGTTTGGGGTGTGTACATGTGGGTGCGTGTCTGTGATTAAAAAAGAAAGGAAAGCTATGTGGTGTTGTGTGTGTGTGTGTGTGAGAGAGAGTGAGTGGGTTTGGGAGTGGGTGTGTTTGTGAGTGGTTTTTTTAGTGAGTGTGTGTGGGTGGGTGGGTTATTTGTGTATGTGTGCTTGTGTATTGTAGTATGTATGTGTGAGGTGTGAGTCAGATGTTGTGTGTGTGTGTACGTGTGGGTGTTAGAGGAGGAGTGATTGTGAATTAAGGCTGAACGGGATAGCGGTATTAAGAGTAAAAAAAGACGTTGCTCCCGCTGGACCCTGGAGTACATGAAACCGGTGTGCAAGGCCAGACCGAACACGGAAACGTGGTCGGATGTCTGGTCCGCGGAGCGGAAATGGGGCGCGGCGGAGGTTGGGGCTCCGATACGGGTGTCGCGGAGATGCTCCGTGAATCGGTCGGCCAAGCGGCACCATGTTTGTCCGATGTACAGGGCGTTGCAGAGAGGGCATCTGAGGCAGTATACAACGCCGGTGCAGGTGAAGGAGTCGGAGATGTGGAAAGTGTGGTGGTTCGGTCCGGTGAAGGAGGTGGTATTGGTAAGGAACGGGCAGGTGTGGCAACGGGGTTGGGAACAAGGGAGGGATCTAGGTGGGGTGCGTGGGGAGGGGAGGGAGCTGCGGACGAGTACATCACAAATGTTTCGGGCACGTTTGAAAGGGGGGGAAGAGGTGGAGTGTGGTAGGGTCGGACTGGAGCGGGAGGAAGGCACGTAAGATCTTGCGGTGGAGGGGGAGAGTGGATAGGTGGTAGGTGAGGGAAAAGGGGATGCGGTTGGGAGTGGGCCGGGTGCGGGGGTGAGGGCGCAGGCACGGGGTACTAGGCGGGCGCGGGTGAGGGCATCAAGGACTAGGGGGTGGGGTAACCTCAGCGAGTGAAGAGACTGACCATATGCTGCACAAACGACGGAGGCGGAGGAATTGGGAGTAGGGGACGGCGCGCTTCGTGTGGATGGGGTGGGAGGGGTGGAAGTCGAAGTAGGAGTGGGAGGTAGTGGGTTTGTAGAAGGCGGTGGTGGTGAGGGTGCCGTTGAGGTGGTCGATGGAGACGGAGATGACGAGGAAGTTAATGGAGCTATCAGAGATGGTGGAGGTGAATTCTAGAGAGGGGTGGAAGGAGTTGACGAAAGAGGTAAAAGAGAAGAGTTATTCACGAGAGAGGAAGGTGGCGCCGATGCAGTCGTCAATGTAACGGCCGTATAGCTGGGGGTGGGGCCGGTGAACTGGGAGAATATATATATGTGTGTGTGCATCTGTGTTTGTGTTTGTCTCCATATATGTCTGACCTTTCATTCTTCTCTTCATTTGATCATTTTTTCTTTTCCTCTCTCTCTCTCTTCCATTAACTATCTAGTAACCACTTCTAAAAAACCTTGAAATATTTTGTTTCTGTTTTGTTTCATTTTATTTCATATTATTTTATTTTATTTTATTCATATGTATGTTTATTTTATTTATATTTGTTTGATTTGATTCAATTTGCTTTTCAATGTCACCCCTCCCTTTTTGTGTAACCCCTCCCACCCTGCAGACAAATACAAAACCTATATTAAAGGAATTTTGATATGAAAAAGGAAACAGTTTGAAGAATTCTTTTAAGCAGGAAACTCTAAAAAAACACCCAGATCAACGTTCTTAAACTTTTGATCACTGTGTCTTCTCTCTTCCCTTTCTACCACTACTACTACAACAGCCTCTACAGTACAGATTCACTGGCCAACACATTACAACCACTGGCTCACAGACTCACTGTGTCTTCTTTCTTCCCTTCCTACCACTACTACTACAACAGCCTCTGATCCTCTGAACTATCAATCTACATGCTTCCTCTATACAAGCCCATCCAATGTTTCCATCTCCCTTCCTCTCTACATCCCAATTGTATCTCATATTTCTCCAGACTTCACATTAAAAGCGTTATCCAATAATTCTTCCCTCAGAACTAAGCCCTCAAGCGTTCCCTCTCAAACAATGCTTTTCCTGTAAATATTGATCTTAAGAAGTTAAAACTGAACATCCCTTGCATCAGTCTGAAAGAACCTATAAAGGGCATGAGTACTGCACACCCTCCTTCACCCTCTGACTAATTAATCGAAATAGAAAAGTATAGATCAAGTCAATTTAACCTTCATTATAAAGAATAGTGCTGCTGCTCACGATGATGATGATATAATGCTGTAAACATTTCTACTAGTAGACCAAAACAGAATAAATTTGATCATCTGTGACTTCACAATGTCCCAATTGCTCATGACTGGTCAGGCTAGTCAAATCTTTAGATAAGATTATATCAAACTAGTTAAGATGCTGACCAACAACAGAAGTATATATATATATATATATATATATATCATTAATGAAACACTCAAGGTTTGTATTGAAGAATAGATTAAAGTATAAAGAACTGTAACAAAACAATAAGTAATATTTCAAAGACACAAGTTAACCCTGCTTCTGATGCTACTCCAAAATTGATTGTAAATTGACCAATAAAATCAGTGAGTTTCAGAGAAATGGGTTAATCCTTCTCTCACATCTAACTTGAAACAGCAACATTCTCCCCCACATATCCTGCAGCTTGTTATTTTAGTGGGTAAATGAGCCATGAATTAAAAAAGCAACTCCTACCTTGATAGAACAACAACAACAAAAACACGATTAACAACAACAAGATTATCAACAACAACAATAGAAAAATATATTTAAAGGAAAAGAAAAATCTAATAAAGATGGGAGGAAATAAAAATTAGTTAATACAACAACAACAACGACTTACAGCAACAACAACAACAACAACTTACAACAGCAGCAACAACAACAACAACAACAACAAATGTATTTAAATTTTAATAACCTTTCGGACTGATGACAGACTATGTTGTAAAAAAAGTAGGTGAAGAGCTCATTTGACCATGAAATGGGCATGCAACATTGTGTTGTTGCTAAGAGAGATTGGGAAGTGAAAGTGAGGAGCGTATAGTTATGTATCGTACTGTTGTTTTCTTACTGAATACTATATGGCATGGCACGAGATCAATAAATCAATTAAAACACCAGTAAATAGATTTGTTTGAGATATTTGAGGAAAGATAGGCTTTTGTGGTAGAAATAAAGTGAACTGGTGTTAATAACTAAGCCAAAAAAATGACCATTACAAGGTCAGAGAGAGAGAGAGAGAGAGAGAGAGAGAGAGAGAGAGAGAGAGAGAGAGAGAGGGAGAGAGAGAGAGGGAGAGAGAGAAGAGGGAGTTGGAGGAGATCTAACTCTAAGCCACCACCACCACTGTCGTCTACGCATTCACTTCTTGTAAGGAGTTCAATAAGCTTCTTTAGTAAGAAACACACAGTTCTCAGTTAGACATGTCACTCAAAGACAAAGCCATCTAATAAAAGAATCCACTTGTTTTCTCCAGAAAATCTTCATTTTTTAAATTTTATTATATTTTATTATATTTTTATATTTCTTCTATCTTGCTGCTGCCTTTTATTTGCATCAATCCAATCAAGAGAGATTTTTAAACATGGATTATCTACTGCGACCTACATTGCTGTACTAGAAATAAACACGGTAATGATGAATGCTTCCAAGAAGAGAGTCTCTATGCGGTTGCACAACATTGACTGAGAACTGTGTGTTTCTTACTAAAGAAGTTTATTGAACTCCTTACAAGTAGTGAATGTTAGAAATAGCAGTCAAATCTCCCTAGTATCACACACCCACCTACTATCTTAAAAAAAGGGAAGGACACATTAGATAATGTAGTCCTAGATACACAATACCTAGAAAACAACAAAAGTGGATGGACAGTTATGACTGGAATATGTCTTATTATAGGGGTGTTCAGTCAGAATTGACCTGGGGTTAAACAACAATGGTGCCAAGGAGAAACAAAAGGAGGGAAGATGGTTAGTTTTAAAAAGAATAGAAAAAGAAATCTGTAAATGTGAAATTTCCTTTCTACTCTGAAAGACAGAAGGTTACTGCCATTGTCAGGAATATATTGACATGTGTCTTTCATTCCTTGTTTAACTCTTAACATCCTGTAAAAATTTTCTAAGTCCTGTAATGATTGAGCAAAAAATGTCTAAAAGTGGGTTTTTTTAAAGGCTTATTTGTTGTGAAATTTACAGGTAAGAAACACAGGTGCTTCGGGGTGTTTTCACACAAAAATATTTCAATTTCACGATATAAATAGTTCAATGATTTATATCAATTTCATAATGCTGTATCATGTGGAACTGTGTCCTACAGGATGTTAAGAGTTAAACGAATTCTCTTAACCATTTTTTCTGTACTAACTTCGCAAACCTGAACATTTTACACGCAAACAATTTTCTATTCTGAACCCATGTACACATCTTATTTTCTTCGATTAACTTTAACTGTTTGTTCAAAGTTTTCATTCATGTTCCTTTTGTTTATCAAAGCTTTTATCCATGTTCATTTTGTTTATTCATTCTGTGTACCAATTCAAATGTTGTTTATTAAACTACAATGTCTATCTTACATTCTTGTTACCATTTCTCTATCACCAACATATTAACATATATTGTTAAAAACTTATTCATATGAATACATTGTTAATGCATAACGCATCGATTTATACTCCAGTTGTTCGATCAACGGAACTACCTCTTTATTGAATTATAATTTAAGTGGCTGAGTTTTCCACAGACATTGGTACACTTAACGTAAAAACTCTAGGCATAATTAGCATGGCATACGGTGTGAGAAGGTTAGCATTTTGAATTATAGTTAGTTACACTCCACCAGAAGGATTTCAACACAGTTTCTCTCTGTATTATAGTGTAAGTATCTGAGTATTCCACCGACACTTGTACTCTTAACGTAATCCCCAGGTAGAATTACAAGTGCACCACCGATTTTCCGGACACTGATGCTCCGGAACTTCTTTTAAATCGGATAAAATTATGACAGAGCATTTGAAGTTTTTGTGCCCACCATATTAGTTTACTTGTTCACTACAGATGGCGTTGCAGGCGGTGCGCTCTCCTTAATTTTTTGACACAGCAGCATTTGGCTATCTCTTGTTTTATGCAATTTATACATTATTGTGCTCAAATTTTACCATAGCTATGGATTCTAAAGCAGGTGAAAGTGTTAGTGGTAGTATAAAACGTAAGCACCAATCAATATCGATATAGGACAAGATCGAAGTGTTAAAAAAACTAGACCATGGTGTTTCTGTGTGGTAGCTGTGTGATACCTATGGTATTGGTAGTTGAAAGAAACAAATGGAAAATTATTAACATTCTATAAAGACAGTGATTCCAAGAAGCAAATGAGCATTAAGAAAAGTATGAAAGATGGTAAAAGTACCGAGTATGATCGAGTGATGATGGAATGGTTTCAACAGCGTCGGAGTGATGGTGTGAACCTTTTGGGTACCTTGCTAATGGAACAGGCTACGTTATTCCATACAGAACTTAAATTAAGATATCAGTGTGATTATAGTGAAAAGTGACTTAAAAGGTTTAAGAAGCGTCATAGAATTTCCGTGTAAAAAGTGTATGGAGAAAAAACGGTCTACACATCAGTAAAGAGTTGACGAGTATGTGGACGAATTTACTAACCTTATCGCTGATGAGAACCTGAGTCCTAAGCAGGTGTATAATGCGGATGAAACTGTATTATATTGGCGATGCACATCTAGAAGGACATTAACAGGAGAGGACGAAGAAGGGACCATAAGATTCTAACAATCTATGCAGTAAGCACACAGATGTAAGCCACTGGTGATAGAAAAAAGTAAATGCCCTAGGGCCTTGAAAGGCGTTAACATTTTTCACAGTGATATACCATACAAATGGCTGGATTACCACCGAGATAACTTTACAAATATTTTGTGCCAGAAGCCAGAGTTTACTGGAAAATTGCAAAATGTTTCTTATTCTGGACAACTGTTCAGCTCACCCCAGAGCCGTACTCCGGTGTAAGATCAATGTTTTTACAGCATATTTACCACCAAATTGTACATCCCTGATTCAATACCAAGACCAAGAAATGCTACGTTCTATGAAGGTGAAGCATCACTCACTTTTCATGAAACGTATAATAGGTGCGGTAATTACTGGCAAGAATATAACGACATTTATCAAATAATACAACATGAAAGGTGTACTTTGATTCGTAGCTAGTGCCTGGGATAATGTAACACCATCAGCATTAAAGAATAGTCGGTATAAGTTGTGGTCTGCTTTGATGTTTGAGAATTCACCTGATGAAAATGTTGACAATGATCTTACAGGATTTCATATATCAAAGAAGAAAGAAATTGCTAACGAGTTACTTGAATATGTCAAACGTGTTGGGGGATCTGGTGCCAAGGATATAGCAAGTAGGCTTAATGAAGAAAATTTAGCTGAGTGGATGAATATTAATGAAGACACCTATTGTGTATAACTACTGATACTCAAATTGTAGATATGGTTGTGAATTCTGATAAAATCAATGAAAGTGATGATGAAGTAGATGTAGCTGAAAAGATTAATATTAATAAGTTAATTGAGATATTGGGTAAAGTATTCAAAGGGGTTGAATGGCGTTCCTTCATGATGGAACGAGTGATAACGAATATTTATTTGATGCATGAAAAGGTATATTGTCGAGATGAACAACGATAAACAAAATCGCATACTGCATCAATAACTAATATTACTGACTAATGACTAATATTATTTTTTCATTTTCCGGGAAAGTACGGGAGAGAACTTGGGACATATTTTGGGATTATTCATACTTCCTCGTAGAGGCACAGTTTTCACCATATTTCACAAAGTAAAAATGAAAGAATCACTAAGTAAATGTTCAAGAAAATAGAATTGTTTAGAGAATAAATGATTCAGAGATTTAAATTAATTTCGAGCATTAATACACATAGTTTGTGGGGAAGGGTACGGTCGAGTTAAACGAACACACTTCCAGTACTTGAATGATATTTATTCCATCGACACCGGAAGGATAAATAAAACAAAGTCAACTTGGTTTGGATTTGATCACAGTGCGTAAAGGGACGCAACTCAATACTGCAATGTATTTAATCACTCTCTCTCTATCGTTCTGCCACGTCATCATCCTCATTTTATTTAATATCGATTTCTAAGATAGGCGCCACAAAGCCTCAAATTTGGTGGAGGGGTACAATCGATTATATCAACCTGAGAATTCGACTAGTACTTTATCTTATCAATCCCAGAAGAATGAAAGGCAAAGTAGACCTCGGCGGGATTTGAACTCTGAACATAAAAGGCCATAACTAAATATCGCAAGGCATTTTATCCGACGTTCCACCGATTCTGCTAACCCTCCGTTTTGATTTATTTAATTTAATATCGAATTCAAATATATGTACAAGGCTACACATTTTGTAGGATGGTATTGTTGATTAAACTGACATCAGTATATTACTGATAATTTTAAAAGTTTGAAAGGCAAAGTCAACTCCAACAGGATTTGAACACAGACATTAATAAAGATTCATAACACTGGTCTGCGCCATTATTGCTGTCAAGGTGTTTTTAGACTGATTCTACATATTTTCAACATGCTGAATTCAAATCGGGAATCTTTTTTCTCTGATCAGCTCAAGTTGTTTTAGCTATCTCATTTTTTTTCATATACAAAGCATATTTTTTCAGTTTTTGATTTTTTCTAAAACGAATTATTTATAAATGCATAATGAAGTAATTTTCTAAAGAAATTGCACAAATTAATTAATTACTTAATTAAGTTAATAAAATTAATTAATTAATTACTTTAAAAAGGTTAAAATATACATACATACGCTAGCAGCGTTTTCCCATGGCGGCGTTGTCATATTTTCGTTATTGTATCAGTCTTCCTTCAAAGAAGTGTGCAGCTGTGTGTGTATATTTCTATATATATTTCTATTTCATATACTTCTAAATTCTATTACAGGTGTCTTAACCATGAATAGAAAATGCAAAAATGATCCAAACAGATTTTGTTACATTTGCGGCAAAGTAACAAAGTGACATTCTAAAATTACTCAATTTGTAAAATCATGTTATCACGCCTAGTTTGATCTTGGGAGACCAAGATAAAAGTTTTGCTCCTCATACATGTTGTAGAACGTGTGTTGAAAATTTAAGACGTTGGAGTAAAGGCAAGATTAAATTCCTATCTGTTGGAGTTCCGATGGTGTGGAGAGAAGGGAAGGATCATGTGACGGATTGTTATTTTTGCATGACTAACCTCCTAGGTGAGTTCATATTTTAAAATGTAAAAAATAAGTAGAAGTAGTTTTATTTTACACTCATTGAAGCGTAATTAAATTTAAAGTATTTTTGAGGAATACAGTTTGATAGAGAATTTTTTATAGCAACAAAATTAAATGAACTTAAACATTTTATCAATATGAAATTTACGGGTGTAAATAAGAAGAACAAACACCATGTTGTGTATCCCGATGTCACTTCTGCCATAAAGTCAGTGCCTCATGGTCCAGGAGTTCCGATACCAACAGCACCCAAGAACATTGATTTCACTGAAGATAGTGATACTGAGTGTGATGATATGGACACCTCAGCATCGTATCAACATCCAAGCACCGATAAAAACTAACCAAAGCCTTTAGGTCAAGCACAACTGAATGACCTAATTAGGGATTTAGGCTTGTGAAAAGAGTCTTAATGGATCATTAGTTCACGTCTTGATGAAAGCAATTTACTTACACCAGAAACGACATACTTCTGGTATCGCAAAAGAGATGAAGAGTTTCGTAAGTTTTTCTCACTACACGACAATACTTTATTAGTATATTGCAGGGACATTGGAGGACTAGTTGAAGCCTTGGGTTTAGCTTATAGTCCAGCGGAATGGAGACTCTTCATTGGCTCATCTAGTGGAAGCTTAAAAGCTGTATTTCTAAACATTGGCAATAAAGTTGCATGTGTTCCTGTTGCGCATTCAGTTCAATTAACTGAGAGTTATGAGAATATGAAAATCTTACTCAATGCTCTGAAGTACAATCGCAACAACGGGAAGATTTGCGGAGATTTAAAGGTAAAAAATATTAAAATATCATTCTATATATTTTTACGTTTTAAATTTACTTCATAAATCTCATTTAACTCATTTACCTCATATTTTATAATATATATTATTTTTCTTTTCAGGTTGTGTCCCTAATATTAGGCATACAAGGAGGTTACACCAAATGCCCGTGTTTTCTTTGTTTGTGTGATAGCTGAGCAGATGACAAACACTATGAGCAAAGTGAATGGCCATCCCGAGAAGCCCTTCAGCCTGGATCATATAATGTGGATGCTGATCCTCTAGCCAATCCTCGTCAAACTTTGCTGCTAGCTCTTCATATAAAACTTGGATTCATGAAAGATTTTGTTAAGGCCATTGATAAAGAAAGTCCAGCATTTGTTTTCGTAACACAGAAATTTCCACAAGTTATTTATGCTAAATTGTATGCAGGCATTTTTGATGGCCCTCATATTAGAAGCATAATGAAGGATGAACAGTTCGAAAGAGTAACGAGTGAGACAGCGAGGAATGCATGGCAAGCGTTCAAATCAGTAGTGAATAACTTTCTTAGAAACTGCCGAAGTTCAGAATTCGTGCGCATTGTTGAAGAAATGATGCAGAGTTTTAAGACTCTGGGAGTTACGTATGTCAGTAAAATAGCATTTTCTCAGATCACATCTGGATTATTTCCCTGAGAACTGTAAAGACTACAGTGAGGAACAAGGGGAAAAGTTCCACCAAGATATTCGTACTATGGAAGAAAGGTATCAGGGATGATGGGACATTAACATGTTAGCGGATTTCTGTTGCTGTCTAAAACGTGACTTGGCCAGGGAAAAACACAAGCGAAAATCATTGAAGACATCATTTCTTCTACTTTGATATATAATTCCTGTTGATTTTCAATGTTAATAAAAACAATTTTCCAATGTTTAGTCATTATTAACCTTTTTTTATTTTTTATAACTATACCACTTCTTTACTATTCGAAAACCGAGAATATGAACAAAAAGACAAGGTTTTACCAAAATACAGGTGTAGTTGGAAACCCTGAGCTGATTGTGCAAAACCCATTGTCATTTTTGAATTTAGCATAGCCAGATTACTTAGATTGAGTTAAAAAAAACTCTGACAACAGAAAAAAAGTTTCAAAACACCGCAAGACATTTAGTCCATCGCTCTAACACTAACCACTTTCACCGCTCTCCAAATTTACGTTAAGTCTATGTGTGTGTATGTGTGTATGTATGTGTGTGTGTGTGTGAAACAAATCGAAAAGGTCTATAATGCGCAGCCGTACAGGTGAATGAAAGGAAAGTGAAAGCAAAAAAGTGTGTGGGCTCCATGTATACATATATATGAAACTTATATATACACATACACCCACGCACATATACATAAAGGCGTGCAGATGTGTGTAAATGCAGGGTAATAAGTGCTATACATATTTACTTCCATATATGTATAATTCGGTTGCTTTCTTTGATCATTCATACATGTCACATTCCTTCACTTTATTACTAACTAATAAAAAGGCGGCCTTTCACACAATTTTCTTTCTTTATCTCCTCCTTCACCTGAGAGAACGAGCGAAGCTGGATAACAGAGAAAAGAGGAAGAAAGCGTGAAACAATAGCACATTTCAAAATTGCAGAAAGTTAATATATATATTATGTGTGTGTAATTATATGTATCTGTCTGTGTTTGTGTGTATGAGTGTATTACACACACACACACACACACACACACACACACACACACACACACATGTGTGTGTATATATATATATATATATATTCTTTTACTCTTTTACTCTTTTACTTGTTTCAGTCATTGGACTGGGGCCATGCTGG
>JAOPJM010181664.1:0-12999 GCA_027124095.1 Muusoctopus leioderma
CTTGCAATGCATTTAGTGTAGTATAAAGGTGTTGCGTAATGTGCTATAGTTTAGTCTAATAATGCAATAGTGTAGTAGAGTCGTTCATTGCTGAACAAAAGAGGTATTTTTTAATGGTTAATGTTAGAGTGCTTTGTGGAGAAGATAATTTTATCGTTTCATGCAGATCCTTTTATTCATTAAAATATTTTTCTCCTCGTGACAATCTAGCATTATTCATTAAAAAATATCTTTATTGAGCTGATTTTTGCCGACCACAATTTACCTTCTCCAATATTAGTATTTTATTTTGTATTTTTACAGTGCAATCGTAGTTTGTGCTATGGTGTATTGGAATTGTTCTTCATCTTTTCATTCTTCAGGCTAATAAATTGACAGAACGTTAGAGAAACGGAAGATGAGAGATGCGTTCAGAGCTTCAAATTAAGTGCTTTGCGCTGTTTAATCACGACATTCTTCCTTTTTACGTTCAAGTCCCAACGGATGCCAGTTTATCTTTCGCCTCTCCCCAAGATCGATTAAATAAGTACCATGTATGTGAATTGGAGTCGATAAAATCGCCCGTGCCTCTACTCTACAGTTTTTAGTTTTGTGCTTGTGTGTTTATTTAAATTTACGTCTTAATTTCAAATCTCGCTGTGTAAGACGCTGTCTTTCATTTCTCTGGTGTTTATTAAATAAATATCAGTTTATATACACCCACCGTTACAAATGTGTTGTATTATGCCAGTGTAAGAAATCAATATTAATGGTATTAAACCCCAAAATTGATGAAGTGGTTCAAACAGTAGAATGCCAAAACAGACGACTTACACTATTTGCGGTTGCTCTTCTTCTACGTTCTCAGTCCAAACACTGAAGGACACCATTTTGCCTTTCATCACTGCGTGGTCGACTAAATAAGAACCAGTAATGCACTGAGGCCGATTGAGTCACCTAACTTTTACAGATTGAATCACCTACATTGTGCTCATGTACAAGCTCATGTTATTTATTTTATCAGTTCACCCGAAGTCTGCAAATAATTCCAAATTTCCATACTGAGTATTGTGAGCTCCGTTGAGCACGAAGTTACCAGAAAGCCAATACTGCAGTGCGATTATAATATCCGGTTGAAGCCACTTCCCGATCTTTAAGCAACTTACGTGCTTGCAAAATGCATGAACATCTGAGCATTCCCTTTAACTCCCCACTACAAAATGTAACGCCCTAAAAATTGTTTGTATGGGAAATTTCCTATGATACTTTCTTAGTAATTCCGTCTAACACTGTATAGATATAGGTTATTGTTGATGTGGTTGTTGCTGTTGTTGTTAACCCCAGGTCAGACATGACTGAACAGACCTATGATCCGAGGCATTCCAGCCATGACAATTTCGTCCTTCTCCCGGCCATTGCATATCTAGGACAACACTATCCAATATGTCGTTCCCTTTTTAAGACGGTAGGGTGTGATTTGATGGAGGTTTGGCTGCTATTTCTTGTAGGTTTAGGGACCACGTAGAGGCTCCCTATATTGCTAGTACTGTTTATGTTGTGCCAGTGCTACTGCACCTGACGATGATGATGATGATGATGATGGTTATGATGATGATGATGATGATGATGATGATGATGATGATGATGATGATGATGATGATGATGATGATGATGATGATGATGGTGGTGATGGTGACGACGATGATTTAATGAAATCTGACAACAACAAAAAAAACAGGAAATTTCTCTTACTCTCAATCACTTACCTTCTGAACCAAGGATTAAATGGTGTATATCTGGCCCAGCTGATATTCTGGGTACTAGGCAGTTCTTCTCCAGCACTCCTCTGGGTGTCATAAACTTTGCATGAACAAGCTGACATGACATGAAAATCAGTTCAAAACTATTAGATTCTAACAATGTTTAACCCTTTCGTTACCACATTTCTAATGAAATACACTGCTTATGATTGATTATGAATTAATTCTGAAAATAATCAAGAATTTGAAGGGATTTAGTAAAATCTCTTTCTTGTTATTAAGTTGGTGTTTGGAACATAACTTAACAAAAAGTTTCTTACATAAAATTATAATAGGTTTAAATTTAAATATGAACACTTTAAAACAAATGGTTTATTTATCATAGAACCAGGGATGGTTTCAGGCAGGTTGGTATCAAAAGGGTTAAGGTCCTTTTAGATATCCAACCCGCCAGAATCCTCCCCTGGTTTTATGATAAAATAACATTTGTTTAAAAGTGTTTATATTTAAATTTAAACCTTCCATTATCATTTTATGTAAGAATATTTTCTTAAGTTATGTTCCAAACACCAACTTAATAAGGAGAAAGTTAGTAATTTAAATAAATTCCTCCAAATACTTGATTATTTTCAAAATTAATTGAAAACACATAGGCAGTGTATTTCATTCGACATATGGTAAGGAAAGGGTTAAGGTTCTTTTAGACATTCAATACAATAATACTTAAGTATCACAAGTACAAAAGAAATCATTATTAAAAAAAAAAACAGGAACATTATTATTATTATTATTATTATTATTATTATTATTATTATTAAGGTAGAGGAGGGCGGTGGATTGGCAGAATCAGTAGAGCGTTGGGCAAAATGCCTTGTTGTATTTGTTCCAGCTCTTTTACGTCCTGAGTTCAAATCCTGCTGAGGTCATCTTACCCCACCCCCTCCAATGTTTGGCCTTGTGCCTATGCCAGAGACAATTATTAGGGTAGAGGGTGGTGGATTGGCGGAATCAGTAGAGCACCAGACAAAATACCTTGCAGTATTTTGTTACGTCCCTTTATATTATGAGTTCAAATTCCACCAAGGTCAGTTTTACTTTCAGCCTTCCAAGGTCAATAATATAATGTACCACTCAAGTATTGGAGTTGATTTCATTGACTATATCATCACAACATCATCATCATTTTATGTCCATTTTCCATGCTGGCATGGCTTGGAAGGGTGATTTCGGCCCGCATTGATTCCAAATAGAGTTTTAGTAGTTGATATGAGTTAAAGTTGAGTTGATTGGGTGACTACTAATGGTGTTTCATATAAAGATGAAAGGTGAAGGCTGCTTGAATTGTATATCATTTATTGAAAGGGACGAACATAGATACAATCTGATACCGTACAAATTTAGAAGAGAGAGAGAGACAGAGTGATGGTGACTGTGTTGATCATAATTTGATTAGTGGTGGAAGGAAAGCTAATAGTAACTAGCTTCGCTATTTCGTACGTGTGTGAGTGGAGAGTAATAATTCAAGCCATGAAGATAGCTGTTATTTCGTGAGTGGTGTGTGTTGTGTCTTCAGCTGGCGATGATCTCTTCTCTTGGCGTTGATTTCTTCTCTCTTGGTGTCGATGTTCCCTCTCTAGCTAAGTGACTTAGATTTCTCCTTATAAATGCTTTACTAGGCTCCGATCATTATATTTCTGAAGTGATCACGTGGTTGTGATAACCAATCCCAGAAGTGTGACTATACGTCGGCAAAATACTGCCTGGTGATTGGCCGACTAAACCATTAAGCTGTGAGCCGATTTACCGCCTTAGTTCAAAGGAGAAATTAACTAGAGTGTTTTCTGCTACGTCCGTACAGAGCAGTGTGAATATAGAGAATTTAACTTGTGTGTTCTCTGCTACGTCCGTACAGAGCAGTGTGAATATAGAGAATTTAACTTGTGTGTTCTCTGCTACGTCCGCTTCTTTGCCTGGCCTGTTGAGCTGGGTGTCAAGTTTCAGAGCAGTATGAATCACTACAAAGCATTCTGAAAAATCACTGTTAATGTCATGTGATGTTAGTAGATAAGTTTGAAATTTCACAAATGTGGTTGGTTGATGGGAGTATAAGGTATTTTTCAAAAACAAAAATGCACTTGTTTATGTAAGGCAGTATAGCATTTTGGGCGTGAATGCACACGTAAATGCTTACCTACATACATGCACATACACACAAATCTACACCATCAGATGATTTATTCTCGTTATCTATAGACAAGGTATTTTTTTTTTAATTATGTAACACTCCACAGAGAATATGAATTTATTAATTTTGATATAAGGATATATGTTCAGCCTAAAATATATGTTTGCTCTAAAATAACTGCAAGAGAAAAACACATAAATCTGAGAACCAAAGGATGAACTTTCAACCTAATCAGAACCACACAAACCACACATGCTCTCTTAGATTATTTGTATGTATGTAGATAACCTGTATGGTAGATGTGGCAATAAGTAAACATACTACAGAAAATCCGTAACACTTCATAAAGCATATGGATTATTTCAATTTAATTAATTACCAAATTCAGTTTGAACCCGACATTTCATCAATCCCAGATACAAGGCTGTCCGCATCAGGAATATATTTAGAGAGAAATGGAATATAAAGAGAGGGAAGTTTAACTGCAGTCCTATCTAAACTTTTGCTGCACTTCTAACCAGTAAGTTTAACTAGCAACAAAAGAGGTTAGGTTTAATTGAAGAGTTGGTTAATAATCATCACTTCTGCTTCATGTTGTTAAAACATCAGACATATAAATACTAAATTTCTGGTGCTGTGCATGTAACCAAACCACCAACTCATGCTAACAAAATATTTTTTTCTAATTTAGTCACAATGACATAAATTTAGGGGAAGGGGGTATAGTGTATTAAATCAACCCCAGTATTTGACTGGTACTTATTTTATATCGACCCCTAGAAGTTGAAAGACGTAGTCATACTTGGCAGGATATGATTTAATTTGATTTGATATGGCAAATTGGTGAAGAATAGCACCATTGGTTACAGGTTTTCAGTAGGCCAATCACTGATTCACTGCATTTCTGATGGCAATAGTGACAAGGGAGCATGTGTAAGTCAGTGAAAAGGGCCTTACTGAAAGAGCACTGGTTTATCGCCAATGTTATCATCTTTTACTGATATATATTGACAAAAGATATACACACACATACATCCTCAAGGCTTAGTTTTGTTAGTCTGGGTCTAAGGTGCTTGTTTTTGGTTTCAGTTTTTCTGAGTGGGGGGGGGGATTTGGGTTCACATGTTTTGTCAGAGATATGGTCATTGTTAGTTGAAATTATGATGGATCTCCATCGGTTTCGACACAGTGTTTCAATTGTTCGATCAACGGAATGGCCTACTCATTGAATTAGCATGTAAGTGGCTGAGTATTCCACAGACACACGTGTACCCGTAACGTAATCCTCAGGCAGAATCAGCATGACACAGTGTGCGACAAGGCTTGACCTTTGAATTACAGGTACAATCCATCCGACAGGCTTACACACAGTTTCCATCTACCCAGATTTCACTCACAAGGCTCAGATCGACCCTAGACTATGGTAAAGACACTTGCCCAAGATGCCATGCAGTGGTATCGAACCCAGGACCTCATGATTGCGAAAAAATCTTCTTAACCATTTGACCATGCTGTATTCACAGTTGAAATTATAACTTAAGATGTGGTCATTTAAGATAGTTCACACCTCTTAATATTCTGGCATTAAAAAACACACACACCAAAAAAACAAAACAATAAAAACAATAGTAACAAAACTTCTTTTTTAACACTATGAGGCCTAACTACAGTTAGACTTTGGTCTGGAAAGGAATTAAACAATGTAATTAATTGCTGTGTGGTTAAGAAGTTCGCTTTGTAACCACGTGGTTTGGAGATCTATCCCATTGCATGGCACCTTGGGCAAGTGCCTTCTACTATAGTCTCAAGCAGACCAATGCCTTGTGAGTGAAATTGGTAGAAAGAAAGTGAGCAGAAGCCTGTTGGATATGTGTTTGTGGTGTGTGTGTGTGTGTGTGTGTGTCTTCATTGTTGACACTGCTTAGGCTACTAGGGTGCATTGTTTACATTCCATGTAAACAATACGTCCCGCAGCTTAGTGCTCCAACGGGTGAAACTCAGTGGAAAGACTACGTTATTTATAATGTACTTATAACTAAGGTTTGATGACAGGAAGGGCATCTGGCTGTAGAATACTACTCAAAAAAAGAAATCTCGTCCAACCCATGCCAGCATGGAAAAACAGATGTAGAAATGCTGAATGAATTAACAGTAATGTGAAACAGTGAATCCCAAAACACAGTCTTCAGCAGTGCAAATGATGAATAGTAACAACTATAATAACAATGCAGACAATTCTTTCTGCTTTGCAAAACTTTATTACTGAGCTAGTAAATGTGCAATGCCAACTTGCAAGAATTAGTGACTGCAAAATGAGATAAGAAAAAAGATAGGACATCAAAAATATGGAAGGAGGGAAGTGCACAGGAGAGTTGATTGTGCTAGTTAGGAATATGGTCAATAAAAGATTTGCAAATTGGGTGAACAAATGTGCTTTTTACGTCCGTTTTTCCATGCTAGCATGGGTTGGACTGAGATTTCTTGAGGCAGCATTTTACGGTCGGATGCTCTTCCTGTCACCAACCATACTGATTCAGTAATATATATATATGTATATATATAATATGTGTGTGTGTGTGTACAACTATGTCTGTCTCTGTGTTTATGTTTACCAATGATGTGTAAAAAGACAACTTTTCCATTTGAGAAATATAGATCAGTAAAAAACTGAAATAAGTACTTGGGTTGATAGGATTGACTAAATAAACCTTGAGGGTGGAGTTCCAGTATGGCCACAGTCATTGACTGAAACCAGTAAAAGAATAAAAGAATACAACTGATTGATAACTCTTACGTGGCAAGGAAAGAACATAATAAGACACTGATTAAAATTATTTTAATAAGGGCAAGTATGGGAGATAATTCTGGACATGTTTTGGTCTTATTATGACTTCATCAGTTTTTAGTAGGTTCCCCATCTGGCCAGTCTCTTGTAAATAGTTTTAAATCATCCATATAGAGGAAATGGTTTTGAATTTTCCCTATAATTTGTAACCATTGGTGGTTTCATTCAACAAATTTGTTAACAGAGGCAGAACTAGACAGAGGAGTAGAGGTGATGAGGAATTTTCTTGACAAATTCCTTGCTTTTATGAGAATAGAGCTGGATTTTATCATCTTCTTGCAGAGATATTATTATTTTCCATTTAAACAGGGCATGTTTGATATACTGTTTTAGTATTTGGTCTGCTTTGTTTATAGATAGTGTCTTAAATATTCATGCATTTCTGTAATCAATCCGTGCCATACTTATGTGTTTATTTTTCTCTTCTTACTGTATTCGATAATTGCTCTGTTCAACATTGGTTATTCTTTACGAATATACAACCCTTTCTGACATCCCTTCAACTCCTCCTATTAGACATCATTGATGAATCCTCTGTTGGTTTCAATGATGAGCATTCAGTTGTTAAATCAACTGAACTACCTACTCGTTAAATTAGCCTGTAAGTGGCTGAATATTCATGTACCCTTAATGTAATCCTCATGCCAAATCAGCATGACACAATATGTGACAAGGCTGGATCTTTGAATTACAAGTACAATCTGTCCAGTGGGCTTTCCCACAGTTACCATCGAGTGAATTTCCCTCACAAGGCTTGGGTTGACCCAAAACCATAGTACAAGTTACATGTTCAAGATGCCATCCAATAGGATCGAACCCAATACCTCATGACTGCAAGCTAAACTTCTTACCCACTCAGTCATGCCTGCATCCAAGGTGTTATTACTTTCCAGATGACCATTTATCCTGTTAGATAATATAGCTATCAGGGCTTTGTATGTTGTTGGTAAACAGGATATTAGTCTGACATTTTGTGGCTCCCTAGTATTATTGTTTTGGGGAATCAATAGTGTTTTTCTCTCTAGTAACCAGTCAGCTACTATTCTGCTCTCTTTAGTAATTCTTTGAACGCTGTTGCCACAACTTCATGTGTACTGGTTAAGTTTTTTAACCCCCAAAATCTTATCAATTCGAGGAGCTTTCTAAATACTAGTAGTCTTTATTGTATTGCTTAATTCCTTGCTTGTTATGATGGGCCATGCCTGTGGTGTTACAGTTTTTCTTCTCCCTTTCTTTCTAATCCACTGGGTATCTTTATGATCCCTGGGGGAAAAGTCATGTTATTTCCTATGCATCCAAAGCACTTTCAAAAATCGATCAACAGCATTGTGAAACAGGAAGGAAGGCCATGCTGTGTTATGGTTATGTGAAAAATTCCATGCATATCTATATGAAAGACCATTGAACATCTTCAGTGACCCTCAGCCACTATTAACAATATTTAGTGCAAATGGAAAGCTTTCACCAAGAATACTCCATTGCAGACTTAGATTACCAATTACAGTTCATAAAAGGCTTCCACAATTTAGCATATTGTATTGTCATGTCAACCAATAGCATCAAAAAATATGGTGATGGGGATGACCATCGTGAATGATATGTCAATTTTGTAATTGCAAATGCAATTCCTAAAGCCATGATCTTGTCTAATTTGTTAAAACATTCAAAGGAAGATTCAACTACTCAAGCAACAGTAGAAGTACTGCAAACTGATAAATAGAGAAATTCAGTTGTTAGAACTTATTTGCCTATGAAAAAAGAACTTACATAGATATTGAATCCCCATTCATTCCTTTTGAATTAAAAACAAAAGTACTAAACGTTACCTATGGGTGTCATGTTTGAATGGAAAAAAAAGACAAAGCAACTTCCAAGAAGCAAAGTATGGTGGCCTAACACCAATAAAGATGTAGAGTTGAAAATTAGGAATTGTTTATGTGTGTCACTTGAACTGTCTGAGACATTGAAACCCTTAATAATGTCTACAATGCCAAATATGTAGGAGGAACCACATGTAGATCTTGAGATCTACATGTGATTCCTCCTACCCAGCAGAGAATCACTGTTAGTCATTGTAGATGTAGTGTCACATTGGATGGAGATATTTGTCATGAAATTGACTAGAATTCAAAAATTGATCGGCTACATAGAATTTCTTTTTACACTTGGGAAGTTCCCAAAAGAATTGATTCTGATAATGGCCCACGGTTTATAAGCTGTGAGTTTAAAGAGTTTAAAGCAATAGGGAGTACAATATTGAAGAGTTATACCCTACTATCCTCAAGCAAATGCCCTAGTAAAAAGATTCAAAAGAACCATCAGAAAAGTAATCAAGTCTTTAATTCAAGAAGGGAAACAGTGAAAGAGAGAAATGTGGAAGTTTATATTGTGCTACAGGAACACCCCTCATACAATAATTTTTGTTTTTACATACATCATTTTGTCATGCACCTGTACACATCATCAGTTACCTGGAGTCATCAGGTGTTTTGGGTCTTTTAGCTTCAAACACCCTCACCTGGGCAACCCAGCTGGGGTTGATCAAGCCCGGGCTTGCATTCATGTAGCATTATCCCAGGTAGCACTACTCCATCCATGATTCACCTCTCCTGAACCACAGCCTCCTTGAAGAAACTTCTGCTGCCTCGGTGGCTAACTTGATGGCCTTTCACCTATTAGCTCTTGCAATGCTCAGTACATTGTAGGTTCTGCTGAGGCACTGGGCTGCAAAGCCTTTGCATTCCACCTCAATGGGCTCACACCTCACTTGCCAACAATTATTTTGGCATACTTCCACCAGCTCTGTATACTACAACTAAGATAGCATCAGTATTGCCTCTTACCTGACAAACTTCCACATTGTAACATTTCTGTAACAGATAGAAAAATGAAGACAGATAGTAATGACAATAGAGTAAAATCTAACATGAAATACTATAGCGATCAGAAGACCAAGTACTTGGATATAGAAGCTGATGATCATGTTATCATCATCATCATCATCATCATCATCATAATTATTTTATGTCTGCTTTTCCATGCTTGCATGGGTTGGACGGGTTCTCTCCAACACAGCTTCTCACCACTTCTCTTGATCCTTCGTCAACTCATTCCTGAGATTCAGCAACCTGAGATTTTCTTCTACCACCTCTGCTAATGTCTTCATTGGTCTACCTCTTCCACGTCTTCCTTCCACCTGGATCACTTGGCACTTCTTCACCTATATGCATTACATGTCCATTACATGTCATCTTGAAAAAATCAGCAACTAGGAAAGTACTAACAAAACTTTAATTTGATTCAGTTTATTGAAAGGATGGCTCGATTTGGGTCACATTTCTAGATGGGTTGAAGACATTCTGGCTGACCAATCAAGGTTGTATTTTGAGAAAGTGCAAGAGGGTCCTTATAATATAGATCCTTTTTAAAGTTTGAACAATAATCAAGTTTACAGAATGAATAAAACCAGTGAAAATATCATTGAGAACAACAAGGTGTTGCAAGACAGTAAACCTGGCCAGGAATCACCTGAACCATGGTATCGCCTACGTAGGTCTACAAGGATACAATCCTCAGTCAGAATGCAATATATAAGAAACGGGAAAGCTATAACATTGATATGGTAGCATTGCATGCTTCACACGATTTACATGCTTACTATACCACATGCCTCAACCTGATGGTCAGGTGATCAATGCTATTTAATATTCATAACGACAAAAAGAAGAAAGGACTAAAAAAACAAACAAAGAACATTATACTAACAAGCCTTTTCACATCTTTATAAAAATATCATATATTCGATATGTATTTGAACTGCAATTTATTCTCAACATCTAATAAACATAGATAAAATTAGTAGCATGTAATGGGTGCAGATATAGCCATATGGTTAAGAAGTCTGATTCAAAATCATGTGGCTCCAAGTTTGATCCCACTGCATGACACCTTGTGCAAGTATTTTCGATGGTAGCCTTGGGGCGATGCAAGCTTTGGGTCAATCCATGCTTTGGTTCAAGCCAAGCCTTGTGAGTGAAATCAGGCATACAAAACTGTACGGAAAAAAGTATTGTATGGACTGCGCCTGTTCCTCAGTGGTAGACTTAATCTGCCACTCAATTTAACACCACCATCATTCACCACCTGACCCTTGGGTGCGTTTAGCAGAGTCCACTCTCTTACAAGTGTTCAGACCAAGTCTCCAGTCTGAGGATATCTCAGTATCCTGATGCACTGCTTCCTATTGCAGTTACCAATAATTCATGGCTTCTTCTTCCCTTTCTCCCAGCAGTCTTGGAGGCCCAACAAAAAGGTCATGGGCTTCTCTTTCACCTCTAACTGAGCCATACAGAAACATTTTGTTTAAATGTCCTCCATGCAGGCGACAGTTAATAATAAGGGAGATATACTATAGATTTCCTTTTTTGCAGTTCACTACATTATTTTACAATCAGATCAAGACATTTGGTAACCTTGTAATTTGATACTATTAAATTATTTACAACTGTATGTAATGTTCAGAAGTTTTGGTCTGCAAAAATTAAAATAATTGACACATAAAAACTGATTTTGTAAATACCTTATCATTTAATTATTAACCAAACAGTTTTTGGTAAACTGTCTAATTACAGTATCTAGCCAATAAAAACAGTTGGGAGGATGAAACAAGAAATATTATGCATATACATAGATACATACATACATACATACATACATACACACATACACACATGCATACATACATACATACATACATACGATACATACATACATATATACATACACACATGCATACATACATACATACATACACACATACATATATACATACATACATACATACACACGTGCATACATACATACATACATGCATACATACATACATACATACATACATACATACATACATATATCATCATCACCATCATCATCATCACCATCATTTTACGTCCGTTTTCTATGCTGGCATGAGTTGGACGGGTGATTTTGTCCTGCAATGATTTTAATTGGAGTCACCACTCTCGTAGATGGGTCGGGGAACCACATCTAAATTGTATGTTTCATTTGGTTTGGTTTCTATGGCTGGATGCTCTTCCTATCACCAACCACTTTACAGAGTGCACATATACCTCCATGTGTACAGGCACACACATACACACATACACACAGACACACACACCTATACCCCAATGCCAGCAGGCAGGTCAACACACACACTGGCACACAGATACACACATGCATACACCCCATCCAGCAAGCGAGTTGACAGATAAAAAGGTAATTTCACACCCTTCCTGTAAATACAAAAAAGAAGAAAAAAAAGAAAAACTCATGCACATATGCACTCACATCCCCACTATTAGCCAGTAGCATTCCTCCTTCTTCCTGGGGGGGGGGGTCTTTGGGATCTTCTACTTTCAAAACATTCAGTCCTTATCTGATGAACTGACTACATGCTGGAGAAACATCGGAATAATAGGAGACTGGATTAGGACTAAATAAATTTTATATATGAAACATGTGTGAGGCATGGTACCCCGACAAATCTAGGAGAGTGGTGACTCCATTCACAATCGATGCCAGCCGAAATAATCCGTCCAACCCATGCCAGCATGGAAAACAGACGTAAAATGATGATGAGGATGATGATGATGATGATGATGATGTGTGTGCATCTAAAAATAAAGGTGTGGTTTCCCAAAGTTCATGATTCTGTGGTATTTTGTATTTTTGTCTTTGTTTTTTGTGTTGTTTCTGTTCTACTTTGTTTTTGATCTTTGGGTAAGTCCCCCCCCCCCCCAGGGGCAGTTTTCCATTTTACCTAGTGGTTTAATTTTTTCGGTTCATCCCGTCCTTTTTTCTTCTCTTTTTCTTCTTTCTCTTTTTGCTTTGTCTCTTTTTTTTTTCTTCCTCTTTTTCTTCTTTATATTTTTTCTTTCTTCTGGGCTGTGTTCAGCTTGTTTGAAAAACTAGCCAATAGCATTCCTCCTCCTTCCTTATGGGTCTTTGGGATCTTTTCTTGCTTTCAAATCATTCAGTCCTTATCTGATGAACCGACTACATGTTGAATAAACACCAGAGAAATAGGAGACTGGATCGGACTAAATAAATGTTATATATATATATATATATATATATATATATATATATATATATCATCATCATCATCATCATCATCATCATCATCATTTTACGTCCGTTTTCCATGCTGGCATGGGTTGGACGGGTGA